>WNWK01007535.1:0-93038 GCA_009830355.1 Cherax destructor | reverse complement strand
AAAGGGAAGGGGAAGAGGGGAAAAGGGGGTGGGGAAGGAAGGGGGAGAGGGGAGAGGAGGAAGAGGGGAGGAGAAGGAGGAAGAGGGGAAGGGAGGAGGAAGAGAGGGAGAGAGAGAGAGAGAGAGGGGAGAGGGGAAGAGGAAAAAAGAGAGAGGGAGGGGGGGAAAAAAGTTAAAGAATGGAAGTGAGAGAGTGTGTGTGACTGAGAGAGTGTAAGTGAAGAGGTGAGTGATAGTGTGTGAGAGGGGAGAGAGAGAGGGGAAAGAGAGTGAAAGATAGTGTGAGAATGGGATAGAGAGCAGGAGGGGACAGCAGCACGGGGAGAGAGAGGGGGGGATGGTTAGGGGGTACATTGGGAGGGGGGGAAGGGGAAGTGGGGGGAAAAAGAAAGGGGGAGGGTAGGAGTAAAAAAGGGGGGAAAGGAAGATAAAATGAAAAGGAAGAAAAATGGAAAGTGTGAGTGTAGTGAGAAATTTAGTGAAAAAGTGGTAGAATTTGTGATAAAGTGTGAAGAAAAGTGTGAAAAATAGTGTGAGAAAGGGTAATAGTGGGGAAAGTGTGAAGTGTGAAAGTGTGAAAGTGTGTTAGAAAGTGTAAAGGGGGGTGTGAAAGGGTGTGGGAGTGTGGGAGATGGTTGGACCCAGTTTTACAGTGTTTGAAAACCCTAGTGGGCTCTGCACTGGAGAAGGAAAGGAAGAGGAGGAGGAGGTGTGATAGGAGGAGGAGCAAGAGGAGGAGATATAGGAGGAGGAAGAGGAGGAGAGGGGGAGGTAGGAATAGGGGTATCCTGTGTATTTGTTTAAACCACTCTAGGGTAGGGAACATACAAGCGTGTGTGTGTGTATTTATGATCTTCCTGTATGTATACACGTGTGTGACCGGCTATGTGAGTTAAGTTACTGTCATCTGAGCCTTCTTTCCTGTTTCTACATTAATTTAGCAATAAAATAAGTCACTGTCTGGCTTTTTGGGTTATCCTAATTTCTCTACACTAGGTTCTCTACACTTATGCTGTTATGTATGGCAATCTATGCACTTAATTGTGTATGCCTGAATAAACTTACTTACTATTAATATTGGTGTATTTTGCCTGGCCTATGCGCCTGAGTGCCTCGCTGATGTGTGTACACCACCACTTAATCCCTTCTCAATTACTCCCTCTTACTAATTGTTGAGTGTTCTATGTATGATATTCAGCTCTCCAGAGCAGGGTCTAAGACCTCAGCTATCAGTATTGCAGGGCCATCAAACAATCCCTCATGCAACCACAAAAAGGAGTGTACATTATGTCTGGCAGGCTGTCGTCTGGATTCCGCGCAGTTGCGGACGCAAAATGCTTCTTCTCAATGTGGCGGTACTTTTGGTTCCTTGCTTCCCCTTCCTTTCTTTTTCACTGTACTCTCTGTATTCACTAACTCGTCTATCTTTTACACTGAACTCACTGTATTTGCTGACACATCTATACTTATCTCTTATCTCTCTGCCTTGGGTCGCACTTATTCTTCATTTACACCACGACGTACTGTGTGAAGCACTTTTAGGCCTAGTTCCCAACCGCTTCCCTGATCCCATTTGCCTCCTACACTTATCAGCATTTGTATCTTATTTTTTTTCCTATGGTTTTGTTATTAGTTTTCTTTTCTTTACTTTTCTGCTCTTTGGAAATATACTAGTCCCTGAACTTTATTGATTCCCTGAGGTATCGGAATGCTATTCACAACAACCCACTTCCTGTATGGCACCATCCAGTAACGGCCTTTTTCTGGGCCGGCACTATACACTTGGCACTATTATCTATATTTTTCTCTTCTGTGGTCACTTATATTTCCCTTTTGCTAGATTTAAATGATTATATGCACTTTAAGATTTACACACGCCTATTTGCCACGCTCTATAACCTCTGCGACCGTCAGAAAAAATGCAAATTAACGGAGCTCAAAGGCGCGTGACATCTTCACCCCATGCGTGTGTGTGTGTGTGTGTGTGTGTGTACTCACCTAGTTGTGGTTGCAGGGGTCGAGTCATAGCTCCTGGCCCTGCATCTACTGGGTCACTCTCCCTGCTCCATGAGCTTTATCATACCTCTTCTTAAAGCTATGAATGGATCCTGCCTCCACTACATCGCTTCCCAAACTATTCCACTTCCTGACCACTCTGTGACTGAAGAAATATTTCCTAACATCCCTGTGATTCATCTGAGTTTTTGGTGACAGCCAGGTTAGGTATATGGATAGGGCCTTCTGTTTGAAGGATAGGAGTAGGAGACAGAGGGTTTGCTTTCCTGGGGCTGGGATGGAAGATATTGTTACCCGGCTTGACAACATCATGAATGGTAATGAGATCAATCCTATTATCTGCCTCAGTGCTGGAGGCAATGATGCAGGCAAGCGTAGAAGTGAGGATTTAGTTAGAAGGTACAGGACAGCAATAGACATAATTTGGAAGAAGGGGGGGGGGGGGCGCCCTGTTGTATGTGGCATTTTGCCAAGAAGGGGTGTTGGAAATGAATAGCTGTCCAGGTCAATTGGTATTAATTATTGGCTGGACAAACACTGTAAGGATAAAGCAATACCATTCATTGACAACTGGGACCACTTCTTCGGTAGAAATGACATGTATGCCAGGGATGAGGTTCATTTATCTAGGGGAGGTGTGGGTTTTCTTGCTAGCACAGTTGAGGGTGTTGTTAGGACTTTAAACTAGGATTAGTTAGGGGTATGGGTTTAGAAATGGAAAATAATGAGTATGGATATATTGACTTAGGCCTTGATATTGTGAATCTTAATAATAACATGGACAGTAATATGCATAGTGGAAGAACAGAAATCAGCAAGAAGAGAAAACAGAAGGGAGGTTTTCTAAATATTTTTTATACTAATAGTCGTAGTGCGAGAAATAAGATGGACGAACTGAGATTAGTTGCATGTTTTTTAATTAAATGAGACGTGGTTTAATATGAAAAATTGGGACATGCCTGCTGAATGTCACATTCAGGGTTTTAAATTGTTCCAAGTAGACTGAAGTATCGAGAAGGGGGGTGGGGTGGTACTCTATGTCCGTGATCATTTAAATTGTTGCATAAAAATGGGTATAAAGTCTGAAATAATACATGCAGAGTCTGTCTGGATAGAATTGATTTTAGGCGTGATATACCGTCCTCCAAACTTAGATAGGGAACAAAGGAAACTTCTTTGGGAGGAAATTGTCAAGGCCACAAGGCATAACATAGTGATTCTAGGGGACTTTAACTTTAGCCAGGTTGATTGGAATTTCTTGACAGGTAATTTAGAATCTAACGACTTTTTAGAAGTAGTTCAGGATTGTTTTTTGAAGCAGTTTGTGACAGAACCTACAAGGGGAAATAACCTACTTGACTTGGTTCTGGCAAACAAGGAAACCCTTGTTAATAATTTAGAAATTAAAGAGGAACTCGGCACAAACGACCACAAATCTTTAGCATTGAATGGATGTATGATAGTAGGGATAACTCAGTAACGGTCCCAGATTTTCGCTTAACAGATTACAATGGGATTAGAGAACACTTATCATCTGTGGACTGGGGTAACGAGGAAAGCTATCAATATGACAGCTTTCTTAACACTATACAGGCTGCCCAAAGAACATTTATCTCATGTAAAGAAATTAGATCTAGTAGAAATGACCCAAAATGGATGAATAATAGGCTCAAATATCTTTTAGGGCCGAAGAAAGGAATTTATAGGCTCATAAAAAGAGGTGAGAGTCATCTTATAAACCAGTATACTGACATTAAGAGGGACGTTAAAAAGGGGATAAGAAAAGCTAAATGGGACTATGAAATTAAAGTTGCTTGGGATTCAAAAAATAACCCCAAAAGTTTTTTCCAGGTTTACAGAATAAAAGTTAGAGATAAGATAGGTCCCCTTAAAAATAACTCTGGGCATCTTACTGACAATGAGAATTATATGTGCTCTATTTTTAATAATTATTTTCTCTCGGTTTTCACACAGGAAGACACTAATAATATCCCAGTAATTAATTTTTATAGTTGCTCTGAAGAAGATAAATTATGTAATATCACAGTCACTAGCGAAATGGTTATGAAACAACTAGACCGACTGAAACAAAGTAAATCGCCAGGTCCTGATGAGCTTTTTGCAAGGGTTCTTAAGGAATGCAAAATGGAACTCTGTGAACCAATATCTAACATTTTGAATTTATCTCTTCAAACAGGTGTAGTGTCTGATATGTGGAAGATGAATAATGTAATTCTTATTTTTAAAGCAGGGGACAAGTCACTACCGTCAAATTACTGCCCAATAAGCCTGACCTCAATTGTAGGCAAATTACTAGAGTCAATTATAGCTGATATTATAAGAAGCCATCTAGATAACCATAATTTGATTAATGATACTCAGCATGGATTCACGAGGGGGAGTTCCTGCCTATCTAATTTATTAACCTTCTTCAGTAAAGCTTTTGAGGGTGCTGATCATGATAAAGAATTCGTTTTTGTTTATTTAGATTTCAGTAAGGCTTTTGATAGAGTACCGCACCAGAGACTGTTAAGGAAAGTGGCAGCTCATGGCATTGAGGGAAAAGTGCTGTCATGGATCGAGTCATGGCTCACCAATAGCTACTTCTTCGCACATATGCTGTACTCTTTTCAAGATTGATGGACTGACTACATCGATTCAAGGTTGAGGGACTGATTACCTCAAACTCCTCCTGTTCTTCACGATTCTCCTTTGTATGGACTGATGAAGCCACTGTGTGGCGAAACGTTTCCTCAATAAAGATACCCAAGTGTTGCATATGTGTCTAATTTATCAACTTGTCGGTTCTCTGAACCATTCATTTACAACGATTAGAGAAGACCTGTATCAGTGTTCCTCCTCTACAATGTGCTTGTGTAGTATTAGCAGGAGAGACTATGTGATGGCAGGGTTTACTGTTTTCAGGAGGATTCTTGCTAAGACTTCAGAGATGTAGATGAATGGTTCAGAGAACCGACAAGTTGATAAATTTGACACATATGTAACACTTGGGTATCTTTATTGAGGAAACGTTTCGCCACACAGTGGTTTCATCAGTCCTCCTGTTCTTCACCTTTTTCCTTTGTATGGACTGATGAAGCCACTGTGTGGCGAAAACGTTTCCTCAATAAAGATACCCAAGTGTTGCATATGTGTCTAATTTACTTCAGAGATGGTGAAGCTGCCTTTGTTTTGTTTAATTGTGTTAGAAACAGCAATAAGTGCTGATTCAAGGCACTTGCGTCTGCGGAAATTAGTTTCTTTGATCAGAGAAACTAATTTCCGCAGACGCAAGTGCCTTGAATCAGCACTTATTGCTGTTTCTAACACAATTAAACAAAACAAAGGCAGTTTCACCATCTCTGAAGTCTTTCCAAGAATCCTCCTGAAAACAGTAAACCCTGCCATCACATAGTCTCTCCTGCTAATACTACACAAGCACATTGCAGAGGAGGAACACTGATACAGGTCTTCTCTAATCCAACCTCCAACATAAATATTTGTGGAAATATGGAACACTGCAGAAGGTCTACCCATATACTTATCCAATCTCTTTTCAAAGCTACTCAATGTTTTAGACTCTATCACCCTACTTTGAAGATTGCCACATGCAGCATTCTCCACCTGACCCAGCATTCTCCACCTGACTAAATCCTATAAATACTCATGTATCTTTTATCCATGTAGATCACATTATACTGCTTATGTGTTTATTTTTCCAGAAATATTTCTCTAACCTATATTTTTATGCTACCCAAGTAATAGATTTTATCACCTTTTACTCATGTTCAAGTTGATTGTTCTACCTTATTGTATTACTACTACTACTACAACTTATATCACTTCTACTACCACCACCACTAGTATTACACCTCACTCTGAGCATATATATATACCCTCTGTGTCCATATATTGTTTGTAACGGCTTGACAAAGCTCCTGGACAGCGAAACGTTGCCACAATAAAATGTCACATTAGTTGCATTTGTGTCCTTTTACTTGATCTAATTAGGTCGAATGAAGGAATTCCGATCATACGTAGCATTTTGCCTAGAAGGGAAGTGGGCAGTGAATTGATGTCTAGAGTAACTGGGAAAAAATGCTGGTTAGACAAGCATTGAAAGAACCTTGAGATTCCATTCACTGACAACTGGGATAACTTCTTTGGCAAACATGATATGTAAGCAAGGGATGGGGTGCATCCCTCTGGTATAGGGGTGACAGCATTGGCTAATTCACTCGAAGAGTCACTGCTAAATTGTGTAATACTTCAAACTGAAAGACGATGGAGGTAAGGATGTGTGCAGGAAACGGAAGGGTTGCAGTACTTGGGATGGAGAGATAGACCAAAAAAAAAATTGCCGAGATAAATTAGTTAAACGTTCTGAAAATATGAGAGATCATAAAATAGTTACTATTAGAAACAGGAAAATTAATCTACAAACAGCAAGATAAAAGAGAGAAAAGTTAGGAAATTTGTCCTTAGGTATTTATTATTCAAATAACTGGAATGAAAGAAAGAGAATAGATGAACTAAGACTAACTACATATAGAATAAAAAGGCACAACACCGTAACTGGAACAATACACAAATAACCCTCACATAGGAGACTGAAACTTATGACGACGTTTCGGTCCGACTTATTAACGGTCCAAGTTGGAGCGAAAAGTCGTGTAAAGTTTGACTTTCTTACGTGTGAGTTATTTGTAAATTAATTGCAAAAACAAAACCTGATATTATTGCAATAACTGAAACATAACTCAATCTGAAAAAATAGAAACATGTCTGGTTAGATCCACATACAGGGGGAATAAATTAGTCCTCGCTGATGGGACGAAGTTGTTATGAATGTTAGAAAATATTTAAACTGTTGCATCAGAATTGTTATTAAAATGGAAGGAAAACACAGAATCTGGTTGCATTTTCTCGCAGGATACGAAAAACTAATTGCAGGTGTGATTTATAGACCAAATCTAGTGACCTGGGTAACCTTTGGGACAAAATTGCTAAGGTATCAAGAACCAATGATGTAGTTTTAACGGGAGATTTTATCTTTAGTCACATTGATTGGTGCAATTTAAAAGAAAGTCTAGCGACAATCTTGAAATGGTCAAATACTGCTTTTTAACGACTCACGAAATAGTAATGACATGATTCCAAACAATCCGTGGTACGGGTGGGGGCTTGAACTCGCGGCGGGTCTTGAAACTCCAGTGGCTTACGTGCTGGCGTGGAGTTGGCGAAGCATTCAGTTTCAAGGTGCTCCATGTACAAGTATGCTTTGACTGCACTCAGGAAAGAGTCAGTTCCAATGCCATTTGCGTGTTTATAGAGCCTGTTGTTGAATGAGAAATAGATGAAATTAATGAAGAATTCAGTCCCCGAGAGGTAGTGAAAGATTAAAGTCCTTATTGACGTTACGTCGGAGATGAGCAGCGGCTTGCGTCGTGGATACAGTTGTGAAGATAAAAACTTATAATTCTTTCCTACAGACAGATTGTCTTGATGATCTTCAAAACTCTCACAAGCCAACATTAGTCACCATCACAACCAGCACATCCATCAGAGACCTGACCAGGACCAAGGTGAAGAACTTCGAACCAGTCATTGCAGGGGTTTACACAATCCCTTGTGGAGAGTGAGACAAGATATACGTCGGTGAAAAAGCACGAAACCTAGAAACACGTCTGAGTAAACACACCAGTGTGTGCAGAAACGAAAACTTGAACATCGCATGTGTACAACACATGTGTACAACACAGGACCAATTAATGAGATTCATTGATATCCGCCTGGTGATAATAAACCAAGTTCCTGCAGACGAAAACGCCTTGAATCACGTTTAATTGCTATTTCAGACACTGTTATAAAGAATAAAGGCTTCATTATTTCAGAAGTATTAACAAGAGTTTTCATTAAAACAATAAACCCCGCCATCACTTAGCAACGAAAGTTACCTCTACTTGAACTACTATTACTGCTACTTCTGCTGCTACTACTACCACTGCTAATACTACCACTACTACTATTATTACCACTCTTATTATTATTATTGGCAGTAGTAGTAATAATATTTTTAATACTACTGTTACTAATATTATTTCTACTACTAATATTACTACTATTACATTTACTACTACTACTACTACTAATACTACTACTACTATTACTACTACTACAATTAATATTAATACTACTACTACTACTATTACTACTACTACTACTAATATTACTACTACTACTATTCTACTATTACTACTACCACTACTATTATTACTACTACTACTACTACTACTACTATAACTACTACTACTACTATTACTACTACTACTACTAATATTGCTACTACTATTACTAATACTAATACAATTACTACTACTACTATTACTACTATTACTACGACTACTAATACTACTATTACTACTGCTACTACCGCTACTATTGCTACTACTATAACTACTACTACTACTAATATTACTTCTACTAATATTGCTACTACAACAGCTATTACTACTACTAGTATTACTACTACTACTATTACTACTATTACTACTACTACTACTACTACTACTACTATTACTGCTACTACTATTATTATTACTACTACTATACTACTACTACTACTATTACAACTACTACTACTACTATTACTACTACTACTATTACTACTTCTACTACTACTATAACTATTACTACTACTACTATTACTACTGCTACTATTACTACTTGTACTATTATTACTACTACTACTATAACTACTACTACTTCTGGTACTACTACTTCTTGTACATCACCAATAACATGTACCAGTAGACCTACTATAGTGCTTATGCTTTTTCACCTGGATATACACTCTCTGTCTTGTATTGTTTACATTGGCTTCACACAGCTGGAGAGAGAAAGGTTGCCACAATAAAATATCTCATTAGTTGTACATGTGTCCTTTAACCTAACAGATTAAAACCTTTCTTGAATGAAAAAAGAGCCATTTACAGGCGAGACAAAGTAGCTAAGATTTAAATTTTAATCTGTTTGTGATAAAGAAATGTATACCATTTTTCAACATACATACTCTGTTTTTACCCAAGAGGATATATGCAGAATAACCACTGTGGAAAAAAAGTTCCTTGATAATGTGAGAAGTCACGAAAGCGTTTGGAATTTCGCTATTTTTTCTCAGTAGTTGTTATGCATATTGTGATATCACCTATTTACTGTGATCTTATTGCAAGAGGATATTTGCTAATTCCCTGAAATAAATAATTATTTTCTATCAGGGCGAAAAATAATTATTCAATATCAAAGTCACTAGTTACTAGGTTCTTAGACTACTAGACAGATTGAAGCCAAATACGTTACCGGGCTCTGGTGAACTGTTTTCAAGGATTCTAAAGGCATGTAAGGAGGAACTTAGATCACTACAAATGGGTATCGTACCGGGTAAGTCGAAAATGGCAACTATGATACCCTTTTATAAAGTGGGAGATAACTTCAAATTATAGACCAATCAATTTGACCTCAAATATTGGAAAGTTGGTGGAATCATTTATTGCTGATGTAATTCAAATCCATCTTGAAACATATTATCTGATCAGCGAATCTCAGTTTTTCAAAGAGGAGTTTTTGCCTTACGAATTTACTAACATTTTTCACTAAGGTATTCGAGGCAGTAGAATCGTGAGTAGGCCAAGACGAAGAATACCATTAACTACATGTTGATTTCAGTAATGGTTTTAATGGAGTTCAACACAGGGGTCTGATTAAGAAAGTAGAGGCAAAATGGGGACCCGTTTCCAGTGGTAAACGGTAAGGGTTAGTGTTGGAATAATTTTTGTTCACATTCTACATAAAAGGTATTGGGGAGTTAATAAATAACAACATAAGTAAGCTTGTCAATTACCCTAAAATTGGACGTCAGATAATTTTTGATAAGGACACTAGGAAGCCCTAAGATGACCTGGTTAGGTTGATATTGTAGTCTGAGAAGCGGCTGATTCCGTTAAGCGTAAGGTTCAAATCCTAGGAACAAATATAACTATGGCATTTATAAGCTAAATAATGTTCTGCGAAATAGCTAAATAAGGAGACTGCGAAAAAGACTTAGTAGCTCTGGTTAGAAGAAAATTAAAGAAAACAATGTATAAATGCAGTGAAGTTAATAGAATTCTTGGCTTCATCAGTAAGTTTAAATAATAGAACTTCTAAGGTTATACTTCAACTTTATATTTTTTTGGGTTAGACTTCATTTACATTATATTGCTCAGTTCTGGTCTCCAAACTGGACAAAAATGTCCTGGAAAATATGCAGAGAAAGATGACGAAATGGATTGAAAGCATTATAAACCTTTCCTAAAAAATAGGCTGAAGGTAGTGAACTCACATTCTGTCATGGTGAAAAATTAGGGAAGATATAACTGAAATGAACAAATGGTGAAAATATCTAACCAAGGACTCGCAGCAACGGACTCAAGTTGGTGAAATTTAGATTTGGAAAGGATATAATGAAGAACTGTTGGCAAAAGAGCTGAAGATCAGTGGAATAAACTCCCAGGAGCGTTACTGAAGCAAGAACTTTGAGTTGCTTAAAACATCGGTAGGATGAGTACATGAGTAGGTGTGAGTGTGAGTTCGACATCCCTTGGATGAGTCAATAGGCCTGCTACAGTGTTCCACGTTCTTGTGTTCTTGTGAACTCTTTTATAAACTAACTAAATACAACCTCAAAAACCTAATATACATGACCCACAAGTGGCCACCAGGACACACGTGGCCTGGTGGCTGAAGCTTCACACGGCAAGGGTCCGGGATCGATTCCCGGTGAGGGTAGAAACATTGGGCGTATTTCTTTACACCGGTTGTCCATGTACCCCATCAGTAAAATGAGAACATGGGTGTTAGTTGACTAGTGTGGGTCGCATCCTGGGACAAAACTGACCTAATTTGCCCGAAATGCTCAGTATAACAAGCGGCTTTCTATATAGTAGTATGTCATTAAAGGCCTGTATACCTTGTACATGTACTTGTAGAAATAAAGTTATTATTATTATTATTATACCATACTCTGACAGTGTTAATGTACTTCCTCCTACTAGAGAAATACATAAAAATAGCGAAACAAAATCACACATTTTGGTATACTGTATCCTGAGAATTATGCCAAAAATATACTAGAAATTGCTACATATTGTGCAAAGCTGTAAACCGGTATGAGTTATCCTCGTGCTAATCACGAGACAGGCACGCTACATACCTGTCTCTAGATAATACTGGATGGAAATAAACAGAGAATACTGACACACCATTCATTATCTCCACCAAGATCCATTAACAGGCAGTTATCTTCCGTGCCTTCTGTAGGTGGTATTAACTAAATATATATATTAAGGCAAGGATAAGTGAGAACAATTGCATCAGAATTGTTTAATTAATAATTGTTCTTCGTGACTGAGTGGGAGAAAGACTAATTATAGGGAAGACCAAGAGAAAGTAGGGCGAGACAGGGAAGGAGCAGCAGGGGAAGAGGAGCAGGGGAAGAGGAGCAGGGAAAGAGGAGCAGGGGAAGAGGAGCAGGGGAAGAGGAGCAGGGGAAGAGGAGCAGGGGATGAGGAGCAGGGGAAGAGGAGCAGGGGAAGAGGAGCAGGGGATGAGGAGCAGGGGAAGAGGAGCAGGGGAAGATGAGCAGGGAATGAGGAGCAGGGGAAGAGGAGCAGGGGAAGAGGAGCAGGGAAGAGGAGCAGGGGATGAGGAGCAGGGGAAGAGGAACAGGAGAAGAAAGAGGAAATGACCAGTATTACCATATTACATTCTTGGGGAAAGGTGAAAATGGCGCTAACCCAGGAGACGTTATGAAACTCCTGTGGAATATGAGAAAATTAAGCTTAATCCATGTAAATGAACAGTAGCGCCACTTCCTAAGATCAGGAGCCTTTCATCCTCAAGGCAGAGGAGAAGCAGGAAAGATGATGGAAAGAAAATTATTTATGTAAACTATGTATTATCACTATTACTATCACTATTACTATCACTATTAACAACTATCATTACAGTAATTGAAGGCATTAGGTCACGTAATGGCTGTATGATTCTCTTCTAGTCTTGTACATAATAAATTGGAGGCTGTTTTTAAAGAAGCCAAGGGCCCCGTGATCGTTGGTTAGATACCAGCCAGCGGCCACTTGTAGCCCTGAAAGTGTGGCCAGCTAGCCAGAGCTGCTTCTCTGTCATCTGAAGATTCTTCTTTCCCAGGGTGTACTCAGCTGGCCAGAATCTGCTTCTCAAGACTTCCTTATAGTCCATGCTGGCCCTGTCCGTCGGTCAGAGGCTGCATCTCTGCCATGCATGAGTTGTCCAACTGGCCATGAAGATGAAGTGTGCAGCACATAACACGACCTTAACATTGTAGACAATGCAGTTTTCCCAATTCAGTATCACTGCCATATCAATGCTTCATGCAAATTTATATGATCATGCATTGCATAAATTTCGGGCGATGTCTCACATGACGACCTCAAAATTATAGCATATGATCCCACCCACTCATAGCTATACTTGTACCCAACACACAGGATGGTGGAGCTGTAAGCTCCTTCACCACTCAGCACCCAGGATGTAAAGCTGTAAGCTCCTTCACCAGTCAGCACCCAGTAAGGAGAAGCTGTGAGCAACACCAACAGTCAGCACCCAGGATAGTGATGCTATGAGCAACACTCAGCACCCCATGATGGTGATGCTGTGAGCAACACTCAGCACACATGATGGTGATGCTGTGAGCAACACTCAGCACCCATGATGGTGATGCTGTGAGCAACACTCAGCACCCATGATGGTGATGCTGTGAGCAACACTCAACACCCCATGATGGTGATGCTGTGAGCAACACTCAGCACCCATGATGGTGATGCTGTGAGCAACACTCAGCACCCAGGATGGTAATACTGTGAGCAACACTCAGCACCCATGATGGTGATGCTGTGAGCAACACTCAGCACCCAGGATAGTGATGCTATGAGCAACACTCAGCACCTCATGATGGTGATGCTGTGAGCAACACTCAGCACCCAGGATGGTGATGCTGTGAGCAACACTCAGCACCCATGATGGTGATGCTGTGAGCAACACTCAGCACCCATGATGGTGATGCTGTGAGCAACACTCAGCACCCATGATGGTGATGCTGTGAGCAACACTCAGCACCCCATGATGGTGATGCTGTGAGCAACACTCAGCACCCGTGATGGTGATGCTGTGAGCAACACTCAGCACCCAGGATGGTAATACTGTGAGCAACACTCAGCACCCATGATGGTGACGCTGTGAACAACACTCAGCACCCATGATGGTGATGCTGTGAGCAACACTCAGCACCCATGATGGTGATGCTGTGAGCAACACTTAGCACCCAGGATGGTGATACTGTGAGTAACACTCAGCACCCATGATGGT
The DNA here is from genome assembly GCA_009830355.1 of Cherax destructor. Lineage (NCBI taxonomy): Eukaryota > Metazoa > Arthropoda > Malacostraca > Decapoda > Parastacidae > Cherax > Cherax destructor. The sequence continues at coordinate 79,580 of WNWK01007535.1, read as the reverse complement.
GATGCTGTGAACAACACTCAGCACCCATGATGGTGATGCTGTGAACAACACTCAGCACCCATGATGGTGATGCTGTGAACAACACTCAGCACCCATGATGGTGATGCTGTAAACAACACTCAGCACCCAGAATGTAAAGATGAAAGCTCCTTCACCAGTCAGCACCCAGGATGGTGAAGCTGTGAGCAATACCAACAGTCAGCACCAAGGATGGTGATGTTGTGATCAACACCAACACTCAGCACCCAGGATAGTGATGCTGTGAGCAACACTCAACACCCAGGATGGTGATGCTGTGAGCAACACTCAGCACTCAGGATGGTGATGCTGTGAGCAGCACTCAGCACCCAGGATGGTGATGCTGTGAGCAACACCAACACTCAGCATCCAGGATTGTGATTATGTGAGCAACACTCAGCAACCAGGATAGTGATGCTGTGAGCAGCACTCAGCACCCGGGATGGAGATAATGTGAGCAACCTTGGAATAACTGTAACTGTAATTGAACTTTTAGATTAATAGTAATTATAATTGTGATGGACTAGTGCCAAGCTTATTACTGCTTAAATTACATCATAAAACTGAGGCACTATGATGGGCTAATGTCAAAATGAAAGTAGGCATCATATGGTACATAACTGGACATTCTGAAGTGATTCTCGTTGTTTGGGGTCACGTCCAGTACTAGTACTGCCGAGTCATGTTTACATTGGCTGTGTGCGACTAGGCTGAGCCTGGCTCCTCCCTTAGTCGAAGTCAAGATCTGGTGACAAATGGAGGCATTGTGTTGTGGGGAACAACACGTAAGTTATACTTGTTTTGTGTCAATAGTTTTATTTTTGTTATGATTTTAATGAGTATCTTCCTTTCACTCATGTATCTGCTGAAGAGAACCCCAGAAGGGAATCGAAATATACAGATCAATTAATCTTCTGAGTCTCTGTCTTCATGTGGGTTAAAACTGAGCATTGACAAGTGTTCGTTACACTTTAGTTATCCATTAGGGGCAAAGTTTATTTCTGAAGACAGGAAGAATTTGGCCATGAATTCTCAGATGGATAAACGTTCATGGGCTTCATGAACAATTCTGACTTAATAACATCTTTGGAAGAGTTATAAAATAAATTAGGAGAAAACATTTCTTGACATATTTCATGATTTTTATCAAAGGAACATCCAGGTGGGGAATTTTATAATTTAATTGGTTCTCAATTTATTTTTATAATATTTTTATATACTGTTAAGTGAGTGATACAGCTTAACAACATTATCTGATTTCTGAATTATGTATGAGTGCCTGGGGAAGGCCAGTCATGCAATAGTATGTTGTGCCAGTATCATATATACATAGTAATCAATTAGTACAGTCAACTGGACTGTGCTTGTAAAAAACTTTGTTTCTCCTTTTCCACCATAGTGCAGTGGTTGTCAAGCTTTTTTTTTTAGTGATGGCACCAGCCTCAAGTCACTCTTATTCAATGGCACCCATAGTCAATTGTCTATTAGAACTGCTTTCCAAGAGAACTTATTTAATAAGGATAATAATACTAATAATACTAATAATACTACTACTACTACTACTACTACTACTAATAATAATAATAATAATAATAATAATAAAATAATAATAATAATAATAATAATAATAATAATAATAATAATAATAATAATAATAATAATAATAATAATAATAATAATAATAATAATAATAATAATAATAATAATAATAATAATAATAATAACAATAATAATAATAATAATAATAATAATAATAATAATAATAATAATAATAAAAACATACACATATGAAACACACATACGAAAGATAGAATATACAAATTTGATAGTGTAAGTAATATACAGGTAATATAGATCACAATAAAATAAGCAAAACAAGCAGACACTACCTTGTCTTCCATAACTTTTCTAGTGAGATATTTGGGGTTGGTATGATTTTCAGATTCTTTTGATATTAGGTGGAATATTGGACACACATACAATTATTTCTTCCTCAGCCGGTTGTAGCCTTTCCCTTTTGTTAATATATTTACTGTTACCCTATAAGAGTTTATCAATTAATGACGTCTGTTCGGAAAAAAATTGTGGTGTTTTAATTATGACGATGAAGCTAGGGCAAAATTCCATAACAATCTTGCGGCACCCCTGGGCACTAAAGGTGGCATACCAGGGTGGCACGGTACCGTTGTTAAAAAGCACTGCCGTAGTGTCTTCTTTTATTATTAGGCTGTAGCTTGGAGCAACAGGGAATTGAAAACAATAATACCTGAAATATTTTAGACTTCATCAAGAAGAGTGAGGTAGTGAGAGAAACGAAGTTTCTCTCACTACCAAAGTAAGATTATGTACAGAGCAAAATGCTTTAAAGAGCTACTGCAAGTGACAACAGTACACAGAATGTAGTCTATATTTTTACACAAATCAATTTCACAGGCTGTTACCATACTTCAGCTCATTGCAAAGCTATACTAACTCCCCCTAAAGTATACTAATTCCCCCTCCCCCAGGATGCGACCAACAAAATCGACTACCACCCAGGCAACTACTTCTAGGTGAACAAGGGCAGCAGGTGTAAGGAAACATGCTAAGAGTTAACATCATGCCGGGGATCCAACCACTGACACTCAGTATGTGAGATGAGTGGCGCTGCCAGCCAAGCCAAAAATGCTAGTGAACTTCAGCTGAAATTATTTGCGACAATGATTATACTGCAAGTGACTAGCTTCCACTGAATATTGTGAGGAGTTCTTCTTTCAGGATCTTCTTCTAGAAGCTGAACCGAAATTTGTGATTCCTGCAAGGTCGACACTTTTTCTAGCACATGCAAGAAAGACGGAGGCTCCAATGAAGGAAGAATTCAAAGAGCTTAATCGACTTTATCTATCATTAGATATCTGGACCAATGGCAAGATAATGCCAGTCAATGGGACAACAGTTCATTTTATAAATAAAAACTGGGGACTGAAGTCAAGAGTTCTTGCTTCTGATATATTTGAAGACAAACATAGTTACTGCCTTCAACAGAGCAACTACATATGAGTATTTGGTTGACCGTCATGTAAACAAATTAAAGAAAACAATGTATCTTCAATTAATAAGGCATTTGATGTGTGTCTTCCTGGTTTTCACTTTGCTGAACATGAAGATGTGACTTATTAGGATCAGAAAGAGAAGGAAATGGAAAGTATTCACTTTTTTTTTTACCAGAACGTATGGTTTTCTTTACTCACACTCAACAACTTTGTATAAAAGTTGGTATCACTATTCCAGAGGTCAATAATTCTTTTCTATGTACAGCAATTAAAAAAAATCTATTCTTGTGAATTCAATCCGAAGGTCAAGTGATGCACCATTTCTCAAAGAGAAAGGTATTTATTTTCAATCTCCAGATGTAACAAGATGGAATTCACAATTAAAAATAATCAAATTCTGAAAGGATCTGAATATGTCAACATGGCTGTAGATTTATTGGGAGGTATGGAGAATATGAGTACTAAATTATATTTAATGTAGATCGCAGCACTAAAGGAGGCTGTTAAAGATTTTGCACCTATTAAAAGAGGCGCAGGAGTGAGTGGAGAAGAGAAAATACTCACCTTAATAACGGAACACCAGTAGTTATTGGTTTACATTCAGCACTTACTAGATTACGGTCTGTCCTACTGTGAAACTTTGACCAAAGTTTTGCATTAAGCAGTAAAACAAAAACTTAATAAATTTTTAGAGATGACTGACAAGAGTAACGGAGTGTTTTATGTTTGCTTTAAGTTGCATTGGCTTCAATTAGAAGAAAAATCAGAACGAGAAATGAAGAAACCAGGATCCTTGTTACAAGAGAATTTGAAAATGAGGAGACAGGATGTGAAAGGCTCCAAAATAAGGAATAATCTGTATCTAAAATAAAGCCACCTAAGAGGCCCACCTTTTTTCGTTCATGCCTCCATCAGCTGGTGGTAAAGAGAAGTCACTCACAGATGAACTAGAAAAAAACTTTAAAAAGTATATAACAGAGGATTGAGCTTCATTCAATGTAGATTCATTGGCCTATTGGAGAGGTTCTCCTGCAGAGAGCGTCTCCTTGAAGAAACGAATGAGAGAAATGATGGGTTGCTTAGTTACTTTAATACAGTCAGAAAAAGTATTTAGCATAGCAGAAGGGCCTAGCTGCGCCCTACCCTAGCTGCGCCCTACTAAACACAGCTACGGGAAACCGAGACATTTATAAATACCTGTCATACTTGAATCTTAAAGAACTGTAATAGACCAAAATGGATGAAACTTATTAAACTTGTCGTGCACCGTTAAAGTCAATATTTTTATCTTTATATTAAGTGTTGTGAAATAAGTCATTTGCAACTTTCTGGAGTATTTTGTTGCTACAATGCTTCTAATTCTGTTCAGCTTCTAGGTGCAGTTCCCTTGTTTAATTTGTTGAGAAAGGAAAAGAAAAATAATTAAACATTATATCTTAGATCTAACACAGTAAAGCAATTTATGTAAAATGAATCTAATTTATTAATCATAATCTTCCTGGCTTATTGGCCGATTTAGTGGAGCAAATGTTATGCACATGATCTCCATCTTATTGACTCTAAGTGAAACTGTAATTAATAGTATTCTTGTGCCTTGTTCAACTACTCACATTAAAATACAAAATATGAAATAAAATATTTTGCTTTTTATTTCGAACATTTAACAACGATTTCAACATTAGAAACAAATTAATTCAAGAAAATAATTTAATAAAAAACATCAAGTAATTGTAATTGCGATTTATTATTTTTTCCATCAAGTAATTGTAACTGGAACTGTGAATGAAAATCTGGAAGATTAATTCCAGTTGTGAATGTAACTGAGCCTGGTTCTGTGCTTCACCAACACCCATGAATGTGGCTCTGTGCTTCACCAACACCCATGAATGTGGCTCTGTGCTTCACCAACACCCATGAATGTGGCTCTGTGCTTCACCAACACCCATGAATGTGGCTCTGTGCTTCACCAACACCCATGAATGTGGCTCTGTGCTTCACCAACACCCATGAATGTGGCTGTTCTCTATGTAATTAATACTTTAAACATTACCATTTTTTATGCTTCAAAATATAATTTTCTCTTACCTGCTCTGAGGATGGTGTCTGGCTACTATAATTATTATTATTATTATAATTTTTGTATTTTTATTATTATTATTATTATTATTATTATTATTATTATTATTATTATTATTATTATTATTATTATTATTATTATTATTATTATTATTATTATTAATATTATTATTATTATTATTATTATTATTATTATTTTAAATATGGAATGGGCTATACATATAAGGAATATTCACCACTGTATGGCAGAAGTGGCAGAGGAATTTGAAATACAGATACAAAGATGTTTAAGGGAAAACTATGGATCACAGTTGATGTATTAAATTTGTTTGATTTTAGAGATCAGAGTATGAGATTCTCTTCCTCTGTAAAGTATCATTGTTGTCAGTTATCTTTCTCCTCTCCTGTCTTGAATCACTAAACTTTGATGTGATATGACTCCCCTGACTACAGTATTATATGGTAGTATACTGACTGTTTTAACTATTGTAAGTTCTATGTTACAATGTAATCTCACTTAATAATTAAAAATCTTTTAGTAATTCCCTTACTTAAAATACTTTTCTGGAGACTTTAACGTTAACCATACGGGATGGAAAAAAACTTCTTCCACTGATGCTCAAGAAACAGCCTTCACTTCCTGTGCTCCCATTGATCTGGAATATCTTATTCATCAGTACACACGTCTCTTCCCCTTTAGGATCTTGGGGTATTGTGTATTTTGCTGCATGATTTTCCAAACTTTAATCTCGACGCCTCTCCGCAGTATCTGACGTTTTCGTTTTGTTAAACGGACCAGTCTCAGTACCTTGTATGTTGTTTTACGTGGGCTAACTGTTGTTTTGTTAATGCTGTATCACAGCATTCTGAGGTACCAATATTATTCTTGATGTCTTGGAGACTTACCTTTTCTTCTCTTTACTTCCTCCTTTATCTAGCTGATATAGGCAGCAGCGTCTTTCTGTACATTAACCTTTGTCACTGACAGTGTTCATTTATTACAAATTCAAGTTCAATCGTTTAATTTATTTTTTTATAAAGTTTAAATTGTATTGTTAACCTGTGTTAAATTGAAAAATGTGGTGGAAGGAGATAAACACATAAACAGACCCTAATGCATTTGGGCAATGTGATGAATCAGTTAAAATATCCCCTCAAATGATTTTAAGTAATGTGGTGGTACAGTTACACTGTATTAGTCTTATGTATTAGTCGACATTTCGCCTAAAATGGAAGGTTTTGGTTAGTTTGTTTAAGTTATAAAAACTGAAATTTCATCTTCCTTTAAAAATAAGCACGTTTACAATTATTTTTCTTTACTAATTATTATTTTTTTGTGAGAGATCGCTCCTTAAATCATTAAGAAATGTTAAATCTTCAAAACTCATTGAAGTTATCAAAATTGAATTAGAAAGCTTCGTAAGATAAGAATCCACGAAATAAAGCTTTGATCAATGTTTGCCAGTGGAATGGGAAAATATTACGAAAGATCAGTGTTATAACAAATTAAGATCACTGTGCATTATGCTTAATTACAGATTTCACTGAAGATGCTGGTACGAAAATTAATGTGGAAATGCCATAGCATTTTCGAACTGGGAAAAATCGAAAGAGTTGTCAACTTATATCAATGTGAGAGTGTGATCTATAGCTCTATGACACATCATATTGTCTCCAATTCATTGCAAATATGTTATACTTTTTACGAAAACCTTAATAGCAGGAGAGATTTTCTCATTAATTAGGAAGACAAATTAAATGCAGTAGTAGTAATAAATAAAATTATTACTAAAGTTAAACAAATGAGTTTAAAAGGCTGGGGTGAAGTAATAGAAAAATAATATCAATTTGTCCATCATTACATGTAATATATAGCTAAATCGAAACTCAATAATCAATTAACCAATTAGTTTTATTGGGTCCGTTGGATACAAGTTATCAAAGTGGCTAGGACTAAGTTGAGACTGATTGTAGGTAATATTTATGAATATATAGATAATTATGAATCAGTTATGATTAATACATTCAAAAGTAAACATTAATAGTGCAATATTTACTACAGTACGCTAAAAAATTGGTAATGTAATAAATAATTTCTTTTCACCAGTTCAATGAATTATTTTAAAACAACCCTCGTAAATAGAAGTCCTGCTGTAATGCTCTATGGCACAGACATTGGCTGATGTTGTCTTATATGTATGACCCATTATTGCAGAACTAAATCAATTTTGTTTTAAAAATGTGATGCAATTTCTTGTTGTGTAATATACTTCTGTAGATTATTTGGTGTTTGCTTGTTTGTTTAGGGTTATATTTTAAATGTTTACTGTTAAAAACATTTTGATGACTAGGGGGAAGGCCTTCATATTTGCGAGTCTTCTGGGTCTCCCTGTGGCTGGCAGCTCCACCCCCTTCGGCTGCGGAGTATGGCAAGTAGGTGTCTGCCATTGTGGCAGCACAGGTGTAGTCCCAAGCAATCTGCTTACCATCCTTCCAGGGTAGCATAGTGGCTCCATCAGGACGCTTTTGACTTCCATCAGACCTCTGCACTTGGGGTTCCCGTTGGGCTGGGCAACGGGCTGTGGCGAGGCTTCTCTTTATGATGTCGTTGACCTCCTCATGTCTGGCATACTTCCCTTCTGATGTGTGATACGATACCATGAAGTCCGAATTGATCAGCTGTCGACCTGCCGCAAATACACCTATGTTCGGTGAGTATGGGGGCGGCTAGGCGAAGAGCAACACCAATCCGAGTCGAGTCCCCAGAGAGGAATTGGGAACAGCCGAATAGGTAAAACTGGTGGTCAATTAGAAAGATCCCATTTAAAATTAAGTCCTTTCTAATTTTTTTTTCATATACGTTTAAAGATATATTTTTTTAATTTATGTTAATGTAAAAATTAATAATTTTGTATCAAAAGAACCCTTACCTAACCTTATTATAAGAAGCGCAATTTAATTTAGCCTAATCGAACTAAATATATTTTATATAAGTTTACAATAATTTAATAATAAACAAACACAATGAAATATATTTTTTTTCGTTTGGTTCAGAATGATTTTTGCGAAATTATTGCATACACAAATTTTCGCTTGCCTTATTCGGCAAGTAGAGCGTTGCTATTTAAGCCAAAATAGCAAGTTTTACCTATTCGGCACGACATATATATATATATATATATATATATATATATATATATATATATATATATATATATATAAATTTAATTGGGAAAAAATAAAAATTCAAGCAATACGTAGTACAATACAAAAATCAGGAATATTTAAATTGCTCTGTTTTGTAAAATTTCTTAAAATATCTCTTTCTTACATTTAATATATCATTTAAAGAATGGCTGCCATTAAGATGTGAATAAGAGTCCCATAGAAAATACTGATGATTGTCTATAAAAAAATTCGCTCAATATGTGATAAATATTATGCTGTACTGACTAGTAAACGCTCGGAGTTAAAATCAGTTAAACCTTCATATAGAGTTAGATCTGACCACATTTTTTTATTTTATTTTTGTTCATTTAACCAATTTAATATTCTGCTTGACTATTTAGATTTTAAAAGCTAAGAAAATTGCTAAAGGTAAATTAATTATGAGTAACATAAAGGTCATTTTTATGAACCTTGTGTTGATTCAAAATAGTAAATACGAATCCTGGACCTGGCTTCCTAAATGCATCACTAGCGAATTACATCTAAGAACATTTATTTCCAAGTTAGCGGAGCAAATCGTTCATCATCTGACTTTGTCATGTGACGAGGTCACTTTAATAAGCGAGGTGCAAAGCTCTTAAAAGTGTATCACCTAGTGTTAATCTTCACACTTAGACACTGAGGTGGCTGCCAAGACAACAGCAGCTCTGTCGAAGCCTTCCATGGGGTCAGCACCTCTAAACACGTCATTATGTGATAACGACTCCTGTCAGGTGATTTCCTGTGACAAATTAACTTTCATAGGTTGCAAAAATGCTTTTGCAACGTTCCCATTATAAAATTTGTTAGAGGTAACAAAACATAGACTATAATTATGAGAACTAGATGCATTCTTATCTACTGCTATATATGACAAGTTAATTGTAAAATATTTTATTGCGTATTTCACGCACGTACTCAATTTGCTGTAACAAAAATCTAACTTGCCTTGCGCCCACTCCAACTGAATAAAATGATCTAGTCAGTCTTTCTTAATTTCTCGTTATATTATAAGCCTCTTATTTTTTTCTTATTTCAGTGTTTGTGTACCTCGATTCTCTGGAATTTTTAACAGTGCAATTTTTCATGTGAAAAAGTTTATTTGATAAAATATATATGTCGTGCCGATTAGGTAAAACTTGCGATTTTGGATTAAAGAGCAACGCTCACCTTGCCATATAAGACAAGCGAAAATTTGTGTATGCAATAATTTCGCAAAAATCATTATGAACCTAACGAAAAAAATATATTTCATTGCGTTTGTTTATTATTAAATTATTGTAAACGTATCTATAATATATTTAGTTGGGTTAGGCTAAATTAAATTGCGCTTGTTATAATAAGGTTAGGTAAGTTTTCAAAGTTTCTCTTGGTACAAAATTATAAATTCTTACATTAACATAAATGAAAAAAATATATCTTTAAACGTATAAGAGAAAATTTTAGAAAGAACTTAATTTTAGATGAGTTCTTGCTAATTGACCAGTTTTACCTAATCGGCAACTATATTATATGATATATATATATATATATATATATATATATATATATATATATATATATATATATATATATATATATATATATATATATATATATATATATATATATATAATATATATATGTCGTGCCGATTAGGTAAAACTGGTCAATTAGCAAGAACTCATCTAAAATTAAGTCCTTTCTAAAATTTTCTCTATATGTTTAAAGATATATTTTTTCATTTATGTTAATGTAAGAATTTTAATTTTGTACCAAGAGAAACTTTGAAACTTCCTAACCTTATTACAACAAGCGCAATTTAATTTAGCCTAATCAAACTAAATATATTTTCTTACATTAACATAAATGAAAAAATATATCTTTAAACGTATAAGAGAAAATTTTAGAAAGAACTTAATTTTAGATGAGTTCTTGCTAATTGACCAGTTTTACCTAATCGGCACGACTATATATTAATATGTATATATATATATATATATATATATATATATATATATATATATATATATATATATATATATATATGTCGTGCCGATTAGGTAAACTTCGATTTTGGCTTAAATAGCAACACTCACCTTGCCATATAAGACAAGTGAAAATTTGTGTATGCAATAATTTCGCCAAAATCATTGTGAACATAACGAAAAAATATATTTCATTGTGTTTCTTTATTATTAAATCAATGTTAACGTATCTAAAATATATTTAGTTGTTAGGCTAAATTAAATTGCGCTGGTTGTAATAAGGTTAGGTAGGTTTCAAAGTTTCTTTTGGTACAAAATATAAATTTTACATTAACATAAATGAAAAAATATATCTTTAAACGTATAAGAGAAATTTTAGAAAGAACTTAATTTTAGATGAGTTCTTGCTAATTGACAATTTTACCTAATCGGCACGACATATATATATATATATATATATATATATATATATATATATATATATATATATATATATATATATATATATATATATATATATATATATAATATATATATATATATATATATAAATTTATGTCCGATTAGGTAAAACTGGTCAATTGCAAGAACTCATCTAAATTAAGTCCTTTCTAAAATTTCTCTTATATGTTTAAAGATATATTTTTCATTTATGTTAATGTAAGAATTTTAATTTTGTACCAAGAGAAACTTTGAAAACTTACCTAACCTTATTACAACAAGCGCAATTTAATTTAGCCTAATCAAACTAAATATATTTTAGATACGTTAACATTAATTTAAAATAAACAAACACAATGAAATATATTTTTCGTTATGTTCAGAATGATTTTGGCGAAATCATTGCATATACAAATTTCACTTGTCTTATATGCAAGGTGCGTTTATTAACAAATCACAAGTTTACTTAATCGGCACGAAATATATATATATATGTCGTGCCGATTAGGTAAAACTTGGGTTTTTGGCTTAAATAGCAACGCTCATCTTGCCATATAAGACAAGTGAAAATTTTTGTATGCACTAATTTCGCCAAAATCATTCTGAACATAACGAAAAAAATATATTTCATTGTGTTTGTTTATTATTAAATTATTTTATTTTATTATTAACACATCGGCCGATTCCCACCAAGGCAGGGTGGCCCGAAAAAGAAAAACTTTCATCATCATTCACTCCATCACTGTCTTGCCAGAAGGGTGCTTTACACTACAGTTATAAAACTGCAACATTTACACCCCTCCTTCAGAGTGCCGGCACTGTACTTCCCATCTCCAGAACTCAAGTCCGGCCTGCCGGTTTCCCTGAATCCCTTCATAAATGTTACTTTGCTCACACTCCAACAGCACGTCAAGTATTAAAAACCATATGCCTCCATTCACTCCTATCAAATACGCTCACACATGCTTGCTGGAAATCCAAGCCCCTCGCACACAAAACTTCCTTTACCCCCTCCCTCCAACCTTTCCTAGGCCGACCCCTACCCCGCCTTCCCTCCACTACAGATTTATACACTCTCGAAGTCACTCTGTCTCGTTCCATTCTCTCTACATGTCCAAACCACCTCAACAACCCCTCCTCAGCTCTCTGAACAATCGTTTTGGTAATCCCGCACCTCCTCCTAATTTCCAAACTCCGAATTCTCTGCATTATATTCACACCACACATTGACCTCAGACATGACATCTCCACTGCCTCCAGCCTTCTCCTCGTTGCAACATTCATCACCCATGCTTCACACCCATATAAGAGCGTTGGTATAACTATACTCTCATACATTCCCTCTTTACTTCCATGGACAAGGTTCTTTGTCTCCACAGACTCCGAAGTGCTCCACTCACCCTTTTCCCCTCATCAATTCTATGATTCACCTCATCCTTCATAGACCCATCCGCCGACATGTCCACTCCCAAATATCTGAATACATTCACCTCCTCCATACTCTCTCCCTCAATCTGATATCCAATCTTTCGTCACCTATTCTTTTGTTATCCTCATCACCTTACTCTTTCCTATATTCACTTTCAATTTTCTTCTTTACACACCCTACCAAATTCATCCACCAACCTCTGCAGCTTCTCTTCAGAATCTCCCAAAGCACAGTGTCATCAGCAAAAAGCAACTGTGACAACTCCCACTTTGTATTTGCTTCTTTATCTTTTAGCCCAACACCTCTTGCCAAGACCCTCGCATTCACTTCTCTTACAACCCCATCTATAAATATATTGAACAACCACGGTGACATCACACATCCTTGTCTAAGGCCCACTTTTACTGGGAAATAGTCCCCTTCCTCCTACACACTCTAACCTGAGCCTCACTATCCTCATAAAAACTCTTCACTGCTTTCAGTAACCTTCCTCCTATTCCATACACCTGCAACATCTGCCACATTGCCCCCTATCTACCCTATCATACGCCTTTTCCAAATCCATAAATGCCACAAAAACATCTTTACCCTTATCCAAATACTGTTCACCTATATGTTTCACTGTAAACACTTGGTCTACACACCCCTACCTTTCCTAAAGCCCCCTTGTTCATCTGCTATCCTGCTTTCTGTTTTACTCTTAATTCTTTCAATAATAACTCTACCAACACTTTACCAGGTACACTCAACAGACTTATTCCCCTATAATTTTTGCACTCTCTTTTGTCCCCTTTGCCTTTATACAAAGGAACAATACACGCTCTCTGCCAATCCCTAGGTACCTTACCCTCTTCCATACATTTATTAAATAATAGCACCAACCACTCCAAAATTATATCCCCACCTGCTTTTAACATTTCTATCTTTATCCCATCAATCCCAGCTGCCTTACCCCTTTCATTCTACCCACTGCCTCACGAACTTCCCTACACCCACAACTGGCTCTTCCACACTCCTACAAGATGTTATTCCTCCTTGCCCTACACACGAAATCACAGCTTCCTGTCTTCATCAACATTTAACAAATCCTCAAAATATTCTCTCCATCTTCCCGATACCTCTAACTCTCCATTTAATAACTCTCCTCTCCTATTTTTAACTGTCAAATCCATTTGTTCTCTAGGCTTCCTCAACTTATTAATCTCATTCCAAAACTTTTTCTTATTTTCAACAAAATTTGCTGATAACATCTCACCCACTCTCTCATCTGCTCTCTTTTTACATTGCTTCACCACTCTTTTAACCTCTCTTTTCTCTCCATATACTCTTCCCTCCTTGCATCACTTCTACTTTGTAAAAACCTCTCATATGCTAACTTTTTCTCCCTTACTACTCTCTTTACATCATCATTCCACCAATCGCTCCTCTTCCCTCCCGCACCCACTCGCCTGTAACCACAAACTTCTGCTGAACACTCTAACACTACATTTTTAAATCTACCCCATACATTTTCGACCCCATTGCCTACACTCTTACTAGCCCATCTATCCTCCAATAGTTGTTTATATCTTACCCTAACTGCCTCCTCTTTTAGTTTATAAACCTTCACCTCTCTTTTACTTACTGATTCTATTTTCCTTGTATCCCATCTACCTTTTACTCCCACTGTAGCTATAACTAAAAAGTGATCTGATATATCTGTAGCCCCTCTATAAACATGTACATCCTGAAGTCTACTCAACAGTCTTTTATCTACCAATACATAGTCCAACAAACTACTGTCATTACGCCCTACATCATATCTTGTATACTTATTTATCCTCTTTTTCTTAAAATATGTATTACCTATAACTAAACCCCTTTCTATACAAAGTTCAATCAAAGGGCTCCCATTATCATTTACACCTGGCACCCCAAACTTACCTACTACACCCTCTCTGCATGTTTCTCCCACTTTAGCATTTAGGTCCCCTACCACAATTACTCTCTCATTTGGTTCAAAAGTTCCTATACATTCGCTTAACATCTCCCAAAATCTCTCTCTCCTCTACACTCCTCTCTTCTCCAGGTGCATACACGCTTATTATGACCCACTTTTCGCATCCGACCCTTATTTTAATCCACATAATCCTTGAATTTACACATTTATATTCCCTCTTTTCCTTCCATAACTGATCCTTCAACATTATTGCTACCCCTTCCTTAGCTCTAACTCTCTCAGATACTCCTGACTTAATCCCATTTATTTCTCCCCACTGAAACTCGCCTACCCCTTCAGCTTTGTTTCGCTTAGGGCCAGGACATCCAACTTCTTTTCATTCATAACATCGGCAATCATCTCTTTCTTATCATCCGCACTACATCCACGCACATTCAGACAACCCAATTTTATAAAGTTTTTCTTCTTCTCGTTTTTAGTAGATTTGTACAGGAGAAGGGGTTACTAGCCCATTGCTCCCGGCATCTTAGTCGCCTCATACGACACGCATGGCTTACGGAGGAAAGATTCTTTTCCACTTCCCCATGGACAATAGAGAAAATAAAAAGAACAAGAGCTATTAAGAAAAAGAAGAAAAACCTAGATGTGTGTATGTATATATATGCATGTGTATGCCAGTGTAGTGTGACCTAAAGTGTAAGTAGAAGTAGCTAGATATACCTGTTATCCAGCGTGTTTATGAGACAGAAAAAAGACACCAGCAATCCTACCATCATGTAAAACAGTTTCAGGTTTCTGTTTCACAGTCACCTGGCAGGACGGTAGTACCTCCCTGGGTGGTTGCTGTCTACCAACCTACTACCTACTAATGTTAAATTAATGTTAAAGTATCTAAAATATATTGAGTTGGGTTAGGCTAAATTAAATTACGCTTGTTATAATAAGGTTAGGTAGGTTTTCAAAGTTTGTCTTGGTACAAAATTATAAATTCTTACATTAACATAAATGAAAAAAATATATCTTTAAACGTATAAGAATTTTTTTTAGAAAGGACTTAATTTTAGATGAGTTCTTGCTAATTGACCAATTTTACCTAATCGGCACGACATATATATATATATATATATATATATATATATATATATATATATATATATATATATATATATATATATCGTATTGTGTGTGTGTGTGTACTCACCTATTTGGCCCCGCCTCTTCACTGATTGCTACTAGGTCCTCTCTCTCCCAGCTCCATGAGCTTTATCAAACCTCGTCTTAAAACTATGTATGGTTGCTGCCTCCACTACGTCACTTGCAAACTTTTCCACTTCCTGACAACTCTGTGACTAAAGAAATTCTTTCTAACATCCCTTTGACTCTTCCGAGTCTTCAACTTCCAATTGTGACGCCTTGTTTCTGTGTCCCATCTCTAGAACATCCTGTATCTGTCCACCTTGTCAATTCCTGGCAGTATTTTGTATGCCGTTATCATGTCCCCCCTAATCCACCTGTACTCCAGTGTGTGTGTGTGTGTGTGCGCGCACTGAGCTGTACTCACCGAGATGTGTTTCCAGTGGTCGAGTCATCGCGTCGTCTGATCCCACCACTTAATTAAGCCACAATTGCCGGCATTATTGTTTCCTGGCCTCATGGACCGTATCGTGCCTACTTTTGCAACTGTGTATTGAGTTTGCCTCTACCATTTCGTCAAGTAGCTATTTTCAGTTATTTACCACCCTGATAATGAGAATGTATTTCCTAACATCCTTGTGACTCATTTATGTCTCTAGTTTTCATCCCTGATCCCTCGCCCCCTCTGCTTCTGTTATCAAAATGTCTTTACCTATCTGCTCTGTAAAAGCTTCTGATTATCTTCTATGCCATAGTCATGTCTCCTCTAATCCTTCTGAAATCTTCAGGTTCAGTTCCTTTAGTCTCCTAAGCTCTGGAATATGTCTTGTTGCAAACGTTTCGACCTTTTCTAGTTTTTGCACATGCTTGATCAGGTGAGGGTTTAATGTTGGTGCTGCAGACTCTATGATGGGCTTAACATATGTGGTGTAGAGGGTCCTAAATGACTTTATTGGGACTCCTGAAGACAGTTCTACTATTAACTATCCTCGCATATGCTACAGATGCTATTCAATTTATTTACACCATTGGCGATACGTTGAGTGTGATGTTCACTTTGAGCGATGTCTGTAATCTCTCGCCTCTTAGGCAGTATTCTGTGAGTGGTCCTGCATGACCCTGGTGGTTTAGCGCTTAGTTTTGATTATAATAATGTGGTTGGTCACCTCTCTCAATCGCCAATTTTCATGACCTTACACTTTCTAGGGTTAGACTCCAGTAACCACGTGTCTCATCATGCTTGCAGGATGTCCAGGTCTGTCTGAAGTTTGTTTTTATCCTCTTCAGTTTGTATTCTCATTAGTTCTATTTCATCACCAAAAATAATGAAGCATATGAGTTCATCCTTTCCTTCAAGTCAGTTATATTGTTGGGGAACCTCGCTTCTCTTACTTTCTCATCGTAGAACATCTTTCCCTTTGTCTTCTGCTTGTTAAGTATTCCTTGATCCACTGTAGGACTTTATTTGGTATCCCTGTGAGGAAAAAGTTCATTAGATAGTAAGGGTGGAAGTATGAATGAATGGTGGTGGTAGTTTGTTAGGCAGTCTGCTTGTTCTGTTACGTGGGTGTATAGTTCCTGCTTCCCCTCCTTCTGCATCCGGTGGGAGGTGACGAGTGTCTCTCCGACCGGTTGTCAGTCACTTGACTTGCGGTTCCCATCAAATCTGTAAGTATTCGTTCCACTCCTGTTTACGTTATTATTTGTTTGGCTTCACTCTTATTTAGAGTTTTATGCTGTTAATTCTTTCTGTCCTGATTTGGACTTGCTGATATAACATCATTTAACCCTCACCATTTATTTTAAAGGCCGTATGCCTATCATGTGAGTGATTTCTCGAGTGGTGTGTAATTTTGTATTTCTATATTTTAACCTTGACTGTCGGCTTGGGTCATCCAACACAGGCGAGATAAGAGGGGCAGCATAGATCTTGACAAGATCTGAGTGTCAGTCTGACATCTCTACCTACACTGGTCCCCCTCCACTCGTAGCCGACACACAATCAGACACACACCATTCTAGCAGCCGTCCCCCAGTTATAACTCCACCAGCGTTTCATGATGATTCTTTACTGCCGACTCAACTTCTTCACAACTGTTGTGGTGGTCAGAGGATCACAGTACCTTTGTTCGTCAGAATCTCTACTTGTGTTACGGTCACTGTCTACTCAGTGTGTCAAGAGTCACGTCCACCTGTGACCCCCTTAACCCTCTCCCCATCGATCCAGAACATGGGCACATCACCATTCGTAACTATGTATTGTGTACATATTAGCTTTTTCAGTCACTAATTATTTATATATTTCATTTTTCATTTCCGTGCTTCAAGTAGGATTAATTTCATGTTTAAGTGTTTTATATTTTCTGTTATATATATAAATAAAATTGTTTATCTTTATTATGTTATCATTGATTTTTTTATCTTAATTTCCATAAGGAGGAACCAGCCTCATCAAATTCTCTTTGAGGGTCTGATAGGGCTGCTAAACCTTCACAATCCTTGTAGTCTAATTTGCGAATCAATCTCAGGTGAGGTACAATGTAAAATGTTTTCTTGCAGTTCAAGAATATGCAGTCAACCTATCCTTGTTTTGTTTTTTTGATTTCCGTTATTCTGTGGTAGAACTTGAGCTTTCTTTAAAAATGTTCCACTTCTCCATATGCTCAACCGTTCATTTTCTAATTATCTTTTCCAATACTGTTTGCATTATCAGTGTCAGCGATATTGACCTATAATTAAGTATCTTATGTTATCCTTTCTCGTATATTGGGATCATATTTGCAGTTTTTCAGTTGTTCAGTAAGTTTCCTGAGTCCAGGGATATGTTGTAGATTATTACCATAGGTTCATACAATTTCTCTGCTCCTTATTTCAGTATCCATGGTAGTAGCCTCATAGCCTCATGGCTTTTGATGTATCTAACTCTTTTAGGAGTTTCACTACTTCCTTTTTTAATACTTGAATTCTATCCAGTTTATGCTGATTAACATATTTCCTCAGTGAAGGCTTCCTTAAATCTTCTGCTAAATTCCTCACAAATCTCTGTATCGTATTCTGTGGGTTCTTCTTTGCAATATAGCCTTATTACTTGATCTTAGTCATCTTCCGCCTTATGTGGCTGAAGCAGTGTTGGATGTGCTCTGGAAATCCTCCTTGCATTCTTCCCTCTTCTGTAACCTATCCTCTGCTCCCACCTCTACCAAGTGTTCAGAGCTGAGCACCATGCGGTCATTAGCTCATCAAGGTTGACTATATTAATTTTCACCTGGGTGAAAATCAGGTCTAATTGAGCTGGTTCATTGTCTATCACTCTTGTAGCTTCTTTAACGTGTTGGGCTATGAAATTTTCCATTACTGTCTCCGTCATTTTAGCTTTTCATGTTTCTGGCATTCCATGTGGGTTCTAGGTCTCCGAATTTATTTTTTGTGATTGAAATCACCTGCAATCAGCTCTGCCTTTTTTTTCTAGAATTTGCATTATGTCTTTGTGGTTCTCATCATACTTCTGCCTCAGTTTTCTGTTGGGGATTAAAAAATCATATTTTAGTTCTGAGTCATTATTTCTCTCGTATTATAGTCCTTGACGTTAACAGCTTCTTTACCAATTGTGCCACCCCAACTCTTCTGATTTCTCTCTCTCTCTCTCTCTCTCTCTCTCTCTCTCTCTCTCTCTCTCTCTCTCTCTCTCTCTATGATATACCCCTCTTGGAATAATGCATTAGTTAACTTTTCACAATGTCTTGTGTCTGTGATAGTTATAATATGAGGATGTTCTTCTGCTGCTGTCCCTTAATTCACCACTTTTATTTGTGATACCATCTGCATTTGTATACCAAACTTATTATCTTGTTCATTTTATGCTTGGACTTCTGGTATTGGCACTGGCTTTTGGAAGGAGTTTGAGTGGCAGAGTGGATTAGTTAATACAGCTTGAGAGGTAGAGGGATAAGAGGTGTTACCAACAAAGCTGTTATGAAGGGTTAGAAGAGGAAGTGAGGGAATGCAAGTAAGAGTAGTAGTGAGAATTGTAGAAAAAAAAACCAGGAAAAGTAGCTGGACCATTAGTGGTATTTAGACTATAAAGGTTAAAGTGTGAGGGAGAAAGAGGGTTGCTAATTTCTACACCTGGTTGCTGATTAAAAGTGTCCCGCCTATTGCACCTCCATTCGTACTTCTGTGAATTCATTTTCGTCTATTCTTTTCCTCTCGCCTCAGCTTCGCAGGCTTTCTCTGCAAAACTGAGGTGGGAGGAAAGGAAAACACAAAGAGAGAGGCAATCACCGAAGCAGGTGTGTGTGTGTGTGTGTGTGTGTGTGTGTGTGTGTGTGTGTGTGTTGTGTGTGTGTGTGTGTGTGTGTGTGTGTGTGTGTGTGTGTGTGTGTGTGTGTGTGTGCACATACGGAAATCATTATGAATGAAATGAAATTAATCAGTATTTAAAAGGTGATAAAGATTCAATTCGACTTAGCAGTTCTGAAATTACCAGCCCGATGTGTTGTCCGCTATAGTACTGTGTGTCTCACCATCAGGAAACCCGGACAGACTGCTGAAAATATTAACTACGACATAATTACAAATCTTTGTAATGAACCCTTAATCTGACCAGCATCTTGAGAGAAATGTAACTCTTGTTCCATTTCAGTCACTCTTACCATCACTACCACTGCCAAAAACAGTGCTATAGGGTACAAGAAGGTATTAAACTGTCCCCAATCCTTTTCCCATATGGTAAAAAGGTCGTTACCATAATCTGTGCAATGTTGTGTGTCTTGATTCTTGGTAATTTTGTGCGTTTACAGTATTCCACGTGAAGGTTGGAGAGGACCAGCGAGAGTGAGCTTCACTGCTCTGGCGAAGATATTCATCGCTGAAAGTCAACACTGGTATAAATGCATAACTTTGTAAGTATAATGATTTTGTGCACAGGAAGGGGGCTGGTCACTCTGGTGTTGCACCAGTTGGCTCTCTGGAAAAATAATATTTCGTTGACAGAGACTTTTGTAAACAGAGATTCAGCGTCAACGTTCAGTATTTCCGTGCAGAGTACTAGGAGTTGCGTTTTTGTTTATTCATTATTATGAACGAATGATGTGTGTATTCTAAAATTTACCCCCAAAAAGTGAAATAGACTGATAAGTCATGTAGCTGGTTTACGGTAGATTCGTTCTTTGTTTTATTTTTTTTATGTGATGGGTCTGAATAGAATATATCCTTTGAGAATTTTAGAGTTAATAAAAATATGATTGACAGGGGTTGGTAGCTCGACTTTTTCTAAATTCTCATATTTTTGGTTACGTTTTCATTTTTTTTTAAATCTGTACTCATTTTCGGGAAAAGATTTTTTCAGTTTTTCTTACGTGTCCATGTCATCATAGGAAATAATTATCCCGAAGACAACAACAATGTAAGTTCCAGGCGTTCATGAATCTCTTCATGGAACCATAACAACTGCTTAAGATCCTTGTGATCCAACCTAATACATAATACCGAGTAGTATTTATTCTTCGTAAGATCATAAAGTACGATATATGTGTTTGTGGAAAATCTTTCATGGCTGGAGCGATTTTATTTTCCCCTAGAAATATTTTTTTCTTTATATTTTAAGTCACGAATACAGAAACTAATCTGGGTTCGTGAGGCTAGGTTACCCAAGGCCTCCTTTGTGGACTTGCATACTTGCTTAATTGGGTTCATCTAGTTTTGAAAAAGAAAAGGCATATTTCTGAAAAAGATTTAACAAGGACAACAGTTAAAAATAATCTAGTAGTTAGCCTTGGAAACGGCTGGTATGAAAATAATGTTCCCTGTTCTCTGACAGTCAATGGAGCCTCGCTCTTCCTCTTTAATTTCTCTCAAAATTCCGAGTTACAAACTTGGAGTCTCCAGAAATCCCAGAGATGAATATTAGAGATGTGACCTGCCCTGACCGTCACCCTCCTCGACAGGCAGAATTTTTGTGGTAATTTTACAGCAGGACCCGTCAGGAGAACTTTACACATGCACGGTGGTGTTGGACGACTGCCTGCTAGAACTCGCCAGATCCACACTCCATGAAAAAGCGTTTTTCAGCAAGAAAACAGACAAAGATCTCTGCTCATCTATTTCCATCTTACCTACCCGGAGTAAAATACCCATAAATGCAAGACTTCACAAAGTTTTACAAAGAGCGGAAACGATGCCCCAACAAAAGCTTAATCTGCAACTTATGTAAGAGGGAGCCAGCAAAAACCCAATTTCGAATTAAACACGAAACAGAGTCTAACTGGGATAGGTATCCACTGTCCAGGGAAAATGTTAAAGATTGCAATTATATAAAAAAATGTAGATTAAATTATCAGCATAATGTGACTACAGTTATTGGAGAATATAATTTGGAGAATAGTCCCAGTGAATTTAATTAAACATTGTCACACATGTATTTAAGTAGAGTTTTCCTGTCCTTATCTGATCGATCATTTATGTTCATCAATCCTGGCTTATGGATCATTACTGGTCTCACCAAAGTTAATGACCTCACCACATTCCTAACTTGATGTGATACAATATCACTAACTTGAGGTGAAACACTAGCACTAACTTGAGGTGAAACACTAGCACTAACTTGAGGTGAAACACTAGCACTAACTTGAGGTGATACAATATCACTAACTTGAGGTGAAACACTAGCACTAACTTGAGGTGATACAATATCACTAACTTGAGGTGAAACACTAGCACTAACTTGAGGTGATACAATATCACTAACTTGAGGTGAAACACTAGCACTAACTTGAAGTGATCACGAGCTCTAACCTGAGGCAGGACACTCTTAGTAACTTGAGATCTAACACCAGCAGAAACTTGAAGCTGAGCGTTTGCACTAACATAAGATTTAACACCAGCAATGACCTGATGTGGAAAACCAGTCCTGACTTGAGGTAGATCATGAGCCATAACTTAAGGTGGAACAAAGGCATTAACTTGCAGAACACCATCAATAACTTGAGGCAGAACACCATCAATAACTTGAGGTGGGACACCATCAGTAACTTGAGGTGGAACACCATCAATAACTTGAGGTGGAGCACCATCAATAACTTGAGGTGGAGCACCATCACCAAATTGAGGTAGAACGCCAGCACTAACCTGAAGTGAACATGTGTTCGAACTTTAGGCAGAACATCACCAATAACTTGAGGCAGAACACCATCAGTAACTTGAGGCATAACACAATCAATAACCTGAGGCAGAACACTATCAGTAACTTTAGGTTTACCCCCAGCAGTAATCTGACAAGCGACAGCAATAACATAAGACAGAACACCAGCACTAACTTTAAGCGGAACACCAGCACTGATCTGAGGTGGAACACAAGCATTGGCTTGAGGTAGAACACCAGTACTATAGACAGAGGTGGAAGACGAGCACGTACTTGAGGTGGATTACCAGCACTAAACCCAAGGTGGAACACCAATTCTGATTGGAGGTGGAACTCTAGCACTAACTATAGGTGGAACACCAACATTAACATGAATTCCAACAGACATCCGTTTATCAGTGCCTCCTTCATGAGACAATATATCGTGGAAACACTTGCAAGAACAGATTAATACTGTAGCAGTAGCAGCAGCTGAATCTGCATCTGAATAGAAGCAGCAGCAGCAGCAATAGCAACAGCATGACTAGACTAGCAGCAGGAAAGATGCTGCAGCAGCAGCAATTGCAACAGCATGGATAGACTAGCAGCAAAAAAATGCAGCAGCAACAACAAAAACAGCATTAGTAGCATCATCTACATCAGCAGCTGCTGCCGCCAATGCAGCAGCAGTAGCACCAGAAGTGATAGAGACAGCAACAGGGAAAGCGGTGAGAACAGCATCAAAAGGAACAGCATCAGTAGTAGTAGTAGTAGTAGTAGTAGTAGTAGTAGTAGTAGTAGTAGTAGTAGTAGTAGTTGTTGTTGTTGTTGTAGTAGTACTAGTAACTGGTAGTCAGTGTAACGTAGGTAATTGTGAACCAGTTAAGTAATATTTCTAAGGGAAATCAATAATAATTTTACTCTGTTGGCTTCCTCAATGGAATCTTGAATTCATGACTAAACTAAATTATTAATAGAATTAGCCTAACGTATGTGGCTTTACCAAGAGTTATCAATATTTCATCCAACTTAAAAACGTTCATTCATGAATCAGTGAGAATGAACATTGTTTCATTATATATATATGACATGCCTGCAGGAGTACGTTGTGTGTATTTACTGAGAGTTTAATATTCCTCAGTGACTACTGAATGAGAGGTCTATAATTATCTTTGTATACACTGAGAGATGTATATTATTCAGCGTAAATATACTGAGAGGCGTATTTATTTGTGCGTTTATATTGGCTGATAATTTTAAAGAATCTTTATATTAAACAACTCAAATTCTAGCTGAATGATAATATATCTACAGTTGGATTATTTAAGTTGTAATAGTTGTCTCCACAATTTAGGCTTTCTTATTGGTTGACCTCGAATGGTCGAGTGTATGCATGTAGTCAGTAGCTGCCTTCCTCCGCCAGGGATAACATGCCTTAACAAAAAAAGGCACAATGCTGTGACTGGAACAATACACACACAACCCACACATATAAAAAGAGAGGAGCTTACGACGACGTTTCAGTCCGACTTGGACCATTTACAAAGTCACACTAGTTAGTGTGACTTTGTAAATGGTCCAAGTCGGACCGAAACGTCGTCGTAAGCTCCTCTCTTTTTATATGTGCGGGTTGTGTGTGTATAACATGCCTTCCTTGGCAGGTTTCTTTAGTCTCTAAGTCTTTACATCGTCATATTTATTTTTAACTTGTAGCAAATCATCTCCATGATACATATATCTAAGCAATATTTTACAAATTCTGATTATGATGAATGGTCACCAAAGTAATGAGTTGTAACAAACTCATCCTAGAAGAAAACCAAAGTTTTTTTTTCTGTTCGTGCATGATGTAGAACTTCATATACCTCCAAGGAAGAAATCATTTCAACAAACCAGGAAATAATTCCACCTGTGTGAACAGCCCTTTCTGAAGCCTCAACTACTATTGGGAGCATCGCCGGGTCATCAGGCCATCGACACAGTTCTCAAGGAGAGCTGAATGACCTGAAGAGGATGGAAGAGAGAGCAAAAGTTATCTGGATGCCCATGTCGCCCTGTATCTTCTCACAGGGTGTCTTTCTCTGCCAAGACTAACCTACCTCTGGAGGTGTGCACACTCCTTCAACAACACGACACTCAGTTAATATGACGCACTCCTGAGATCTGTCTTTAGGATGGCACTGAATCTGTCACTGGAAGATCACGAATGGAATCAAGCAACTCTTCCAATAAGTCTGAGAGTACAGGGGTGCGCAAGGCAACGCAGTTATCATTACCTGCATTTCTGTATTTGTGTATGGCTTCCAGTGAACTAGTTCAGTAGATTGTCCCCTAACAAGACCCAAAGTTCATCGAAGCAGCCCAGCAGTGGGGACAGCCTAGAAAACTCTTCAAGCAGACCAGATCCTCCGAGAGAGCACAAAGAGTCCTTCTGGGACGAACCACTCGTGGAAAAAATCGCAAACACACTGGTCAACAATGCTTCAAGAAAGGACAAAACTCGTCTCCTAGCAGTGAAGGCACCACATTTAAGAGATTTTAGCTGTTCTCAATTTCTCCTTGGGCACTCGGATCGAATCTCAGGCCATTCGAAATGGTGTAGCTCTTCGCCTTGTCGCCCATACTCACCGAACATAGGTGCATTTGAGGCAGGACGTCAGCTGATCAGTTTTGTGCTACATGGTCGTCTCGTCTGTCATACATTAGAAGGCAAGTGAAGACAAGTGAAAATTTGTGTATGCAATAATTTCGCCAAAATCATTCTGAACATAACGAAAAAAATATATTTAATTGTGTTTGTTTATTATTAAATTAATGTTAACGTATCTAAAATATATTTAGTTGGGTTAGGCTAAATTAAATTGCGCTTATTATAATATGGTTAGGTAGGTTTTCAAAGTTTCTCTTGGTACAAAATTATAAATTTATACATTAACATAAATGAAAAAAATATATCTTTAAACGTAAAAGAGAAAATTTTAGAAAGGACTTATGAGTTCTTGCTAATTGACCAGTTTTACCTAATCGGCACGACATATATATATATATATATATATATATATATATATATATATATATATATATATATATATATATATATATATATATTTGTTAAGTTACTCGAAGTTAAGTGATTTGTTGTCACTGAAAGTCTGTGTATTCATTGTAAACTGGAAGTAATTTGTTGAGACTTTGGAAGCTGTAAGGAATTTTTTGGAGTCATAATGAGAATGTGTGAAGTGAGTGTGTTGTGTGTGTGCATTATGGAGTGTTAGTGCAGTGTGTTGTGTTAGTACATGATGGAGTGTGTTGTGTATGTACATGATGGAGTGTGTTGTGTATGTACTTGATGGAGTGTTAGTGCAGTGTGTTGCGTTAGTACATGATGGAGTGTGTTGTGTATGTACATGATGGAGTGTGTTGTTTATGTACTTGATGGAGTGTTAGTGCAGTGTGTTGCGTTAGTACATGATGGAGTGTGTTGTGTATGTACTTGATGGAGTGTGTTGTGTATGTACTTGATGGAGTGTGTTGTGTATGTACTTGATGAAGTATTAGTGTAGTGAGTGTGTTGTGTGTGTACGCGACGGAATGTGCTATGTGACCACATGACAGTGTGTTACATGTCTACACACAACAGTGTGTGTGTGTGTAATATCGCATCTGCTAATACTGAGGCCCCTTAATAGATTTTTTTTTACTGAATCGTCTATTAGGGTCTCCACAACGTTAGTTCGTTATATTTATTCCAAATCGCCTGATCATGGGTTATTTAGGCTGCAGTTCGCGTGATCACGTACAACCCAGAATATATTGATCTCTGAAATAGTGATTAAAATATACTCGCAGTGATTGTACTGAGAGATTACACATCTATCGATTTATATAGCCTGTCTAAGAAATCGTTTTGTTTGTTACATTCTTAGCCTATAGACTAAAAATTGATCACTAAGCCTCATTTCAGATGTACACAACGAATAAAGATTAATTTAATTCCTGTAAATGAGATATTCAATTACGATACGATGCTATTCTTAGTGCATATTCAAGATATATATTCATCTAAGCTCTAAAATACTGGTAGTAGTGATACTTTATTTGCCAGAAAAATTCTCAGTATTTCTCTTGACTCGAGGTTTACTCCATGATTCAACTTGTGGAGATTTTGATCATCTGGCTGAGAACTACCGCTGGTTTACCGGTTCACTCTGTAAAAAAAATCACTTCTTTCGATATAATATTTAAGCTTCTCACTCCTTAAAAAACAAGGACTATTTTTCTGAGTCATTTCATTCACTGTAACATATAATAGTCCTGCAGTAACTATTCATGCAATGCTCATATCTAAATATGTTTACTATTTTTACAATTGTTTAATTGAAATGTTAATAAATTTGATCTGAATTATTCTTTTATGTCACGGAGTAATAATTTCCCCCAAAAAAATTATGAAAGGAAGATATTTTGAACAATTTGTAAGAACAGAAATAGCTTGTGCGTGCGAGACAACGGTCAAGATCTCTATATAGTTCCACCCTTTATGTTGTGACTGTACTGGCTCTGTTATTTATAAACCTGAGCGAGCTTCCCTGAGCTGTCTCCACCGCAACCTTAGCTGTGTGTCTGCCTGCAACCATCTCTAGTGTTGCATCTGATTTCCGCTACCGCTACGTTTGTATGTGATCTCAACCAAAACAAGCTTTGTATTAGACATCCATTACCACTCATTACACAATTACCTTCAACCAATTTTAGCAGTGTGTTAGATTTCAACCACCACTACTGTCATACTAGTGTAAAAGACACTACCCACAATGCAGTGCAAGACTTTATTAGGTATCCGCGAAGAGTGACCTGTAAAAGGTTACCTGATCTTTTTTTTTTCTTCCTCCAACTTTTCGTTTTTATTTTGATCATAACTCGAGAAAGCCTCAATCAGTGAGCTTTGAAATATCAAAGCTGGTGTACAGTCATTACGGTCAAGTTCTTGAACAATTGGAATGTGTTGGTGAACCCAGCATCCTGTTATTCCCAGCATCCTGTTATTCCCAGCATCCTGTTATTCCCAGCACCCTGTTATTCCCAGCATCCTTTTATTCCCAGCACCCTGTTATTCCAAGCATCCTGTTATTCCCAGCATCCTGTTATTCCCAGCATCCTGTTATTCCCACATCTTTTTCTTTCTCCAGACTTTTCGTTTTTATTTTATCTCTCAAGCATCCAATCATGAGCTGTTAAAAATTTCCAGCTCCTGTTCATTACGGTCACTGTTATTAACAATTGCATCTTTTATCCCAGCATCCTGTTATTCCAAGCATCCTGTTATTCCCAGCATCCTGTTATTCCCAGCACCCTGTTATTCCCAGCATCCTTTTATTCCCAGCACCCTGTTATTCCAAGCATCCTGTTATTCCCAGCATCCTGTTATTCCCAGCATCCTGTTATTCCCAGCATCCTGTTATTCCCAGCACCCTGTTATTCCCAGCATCCTTTTATTCCCAGCACCCTGTTATTCCAAGCATCCTGTTATTCCCAGCATCCTGTTATTCCCAGCATCCTGTTATTCCCAGCATCCTGTTATTCCCAGCACCCTGTTATTCCCAGCATCCTTTTATTCCCAGCACCCTGTTATTCCAAGCATCCTGTTATTCCCAGCATCCTGTTATTCCCAGCATCCTGTTATTCCCAGCATCCTGTTATTCCCAGCACCCTGTTATTCCCAGCATCCTGTTATTCCCAGCACCCTGTTATTCCAAGCATCCTGTTATTCCCAGCATCCTGTTATTCCCAGCATCCTGTTAATCCCAGCATCCTGTTATTCCCAGCACCCTGTTATTCCAAGCATCCTGATATTCCCAGCATCCTGTTATTCCCAGCATCCTGTTATTCCCAGCATCCTGTTATTCCCAGCATCCTGTTATTCCCAGCATCCTGTTATTCCCAGCATCCTGGACAGACTAGGATAACTTCCAAAACCCTCAGTGGCGTCCTAATTCGATGACTGTGAAGATTAAAATTCAAGTATTGTTGCAGATATGACTCTTTTATGTGTAAAAAACAGCAAAATTCTTATTTTCAGTAAATTACAGTCAATAAATTTCACTTTACCCCTTCTGAAGGTCTTCAATAATTAACGGTTGATGCATCTAACGACCTGAATAGCATCTTTGTTTGTTCGCAGTCAATTTTTTTGATGTAGTACAATAGTACAATAGTACTCATCTGGTTCATACTGGTATAAGGTGGCATAAATCCCAATGTTAATAAATATATGGTGACATATTTTTTTGAGCGGCTTCAAAATATTCTATAAAAAGGATGATACACCATTTGTTTAGTCTGAGTAAGTGTAAATTCGAGATTTTCATGAAATTGTTAAAAATCTTGGGATGGTTATAATAACATTTACTACTGGAGAAACCCTTTACTGATCGGCATTATTAAAAGAAGTCTTGTTGTTTACTTTGATCTGTGTAAATTTCAACTTGCCACTTTTACTGAATAAAGTGTTTGCGATGCAATAACCAGAGAATGTTTGTTCTGATCGGCTTCCAGCCCTAGACACTGCTGTAGCTTAATTTGAAATATTTTGGTTCTAATTTCTGTATGCGTAGATGTATATTTGAACTTTTTTTTTAAACCAATTTTATAAAAGTGAATTTAAAAAACAAATATTTTTCTTGAGGATTTGTAGAGAATTTGAAATAGAATATAAAAGAGAAATGAAACTGAATAACAAAAAAAAATCAGCTTTTTAAGGAAGTTTTTAAACTTAACGAGAATAGACTTTTCTGTTTTCGGAACATTTCTCGGAAACATTTTTCGTATTTTTTTCCCCAAAAAATTCTGTTTATAACTCGAGTACGTCTTATTTAATTGGATTCAAATTTTCAACACTGGTGTACGGCAGATAGGGGAAAGATTCACAGGACTATTCTATGAACTCTATGAACGTTGTTACATATGCCTTTCCCAGATTTCCTTTCCGAGTGATAAAAGGAGAAAATCTCCTCAGATTAGTATAAAATTTTCAAAACTCATGTATTCTCCTTTGGAAACAGTTGGTATTGCTAATGGAGTGTGCAAGTGCCAGCGTGTCACTTTTAAAATCGAAATGGTAAAGTGTTATTTTACATTATTACATTATTTTGCCTTGATGTTGGCTAGGGGCTCTTGTTCCGAGTATCTGGATTCATCCTCGCTTGAATAGAATTTGAATACATCACATTCCACAAGCGCTGTATGAACTCCTACTTATTTGTAACATCAATATTAAACTGATTCTTCTTATGAAGTGAATGAAAAAAAATTGGGTTTTAGGCTGTACAGGTGCCCACTTTTTTGTGTATTATGAGCAATAACTGGAGAATGCCTTTTGTGGTCGGCTTTAAACTTTTAATGATCTATTTTCCCTGACTGGAAACTTTTCCTTGACTTTAGGTTCTGCAAGTTATAAAATGCCAATTTTATTCATTAAATTGTTTTCTACGAAATTACTGGATAACGTCTCTTCTCTTTAGAAATAAATTACAGTGTTTGACGTAACTGGGTCATCCTAGGTTAAAGCTACATAACCTTCATTTAATAAAGTTAAATGAATTATATGTATGTTTACTGTACTTTAAATACTGGTAAATTTTACTTATAGAAAAATATATATTTTTTTGGCCTTTTATAATGCAAATTTCCCTCTTTTCATAGAATATACTGGGAAAATTGATTTACTGATTTTAATGCAATAATTTCTTAGTGCTTATCTAATTGCTTAACCTTTCAACGCGGAAAGTTTGATAATTCGAATTCTGACTGGTTTCAGACTTAATGTGCTGGTGTATTTTAGGGAATTGGTCCCTATGAGATAACCTGAAAATTCATCTTTAGTTGGCCTTTAAATCTTGTATTTTTTAGTCGAAGGTTTAAATAAGTTTAAGGTTAATTTTACCAATTATATTGAAAAAATTGGGATACCAGTGTCTATGTGAATACTAAATCTGATTGGCTTCAAATCATCAATGCTAATACTTAACTGCATTATAAATTTAGACCAAGCTCTGTGCTTAACATTTTTTTTGCTTGCATTGACGTACAGGAGCCAGGTGTTATGTAATGGGATACCTTTCGCTCAGAGACCGAAATGCATCTAGTTTACAGACGACATTTCGCTCTAAGTAGAGCTTTATCAAATTAATGCAAGCAGTCAATAAACAATCATAGTGTAATGAACAAGATGTGACATATATTACAGCTAGTAGTAAACTGTATTTGAGTTTCGTGTCAGAATGTTCCAGAAGAGAGAAATTACTATGTGTTTACTATGTTTTGACACTGTGTATCTCTTTCAATATGTATGTACTGAGAAAAGTCGGGTGTATATCGATTTATATATACACTTATTTTTTACATTAGTCTCTATATTAGGGATCATATATCCTTGGCTGGTAGTGTACAGTTTACATGATTTTTTAATATCTCTCGTGTAGTTGATAATCGAAAAGTATTAAATATAATAAGCTAAGCAACCAACCATGGTCTGGCGACACAGCAAGGGACCACGTCTGGAGGAGTGGATATGAGCGAGACTCTGATCGGTAAGATCTTCACAAGTACCTGGAAAGAAAACCCAAGAATTAGTAGGAACAACAGTAGTAAACAGCATTTAAAGATAAGAATAGACAAAAGGATCTAGAGCACAGAGAGGCGAATAGATCTTCCAGAACAGATTCTATTATTAAAAATTTTAGGAGCAAAATTACTGGCCACATCTACAGAAAGTGGTGAACTGAAAAGAGGAGAGGTTAAGTTAGCAATAAGTTCAAGGGCTACCAATCCCTGAGATGAGTGTTTTTAGTGTATAACACGCGCATTGCTTAGCGTGTGGAATTTTCGTACTTACATATGTTCATGAATTCAAATATGTTGGTTACATGAAATTTCACCTATGTAAAACTTGTCGCCCCGTGCACATGGGATATTTTATATGCCTATTTCTGTTCTTTAGCGACTTCTAGTTTGGGGTCTTGTTAATTCATGATTGGTTTTCGACTTGATAACATTATCCTTGGCGTTTCCGAGTCGGAGTCCTGGGTAATGTCATTCTCGACGTTCCTTGTGGGTAGAATGATCCGTTGTTCGTTTCCTGTGTTCTCCTTGGATTTGTTGAGAATTTCTTGCGCATTCGTTATCAGTAGAACATGAAGTAAGTGGGACATTTTCG
This sequence comes from Cherax destructor, assembly GCA_009830355.1. Classification (NCBI taxonomy): domain Eukaryota; kingdom Metazoa; phylum Arthropoda; class Malacostraca; order Decapoda; family Parastacidae; genus Cherax; species Cherax destructor. The sequence continues at coordinate 48,006 of WNWK01007535.1, read as the reverse complement.
CTTCATAAAAGTGTTGATGATGGTGTTACATCTGCTACAAGAAACTATGGAGTACAAATTCTAGCTGTTCTGAGGCCGAAGACAATGAGTCCTTCACTTTTCGTGCATGGTGAGAAAAGAAGTGAGAGCGATCATCTTTATTGACCGTTTAAGAACTGTTTACTTTAAGTAATCTAACATCTAGGAAAAAAAATAAAAATAAATTTCCTCGGTTTCAATGGTGAAGTGACTGGAGGGTTTAGGGAAGTGACTGGAGGGTTCAGTGAAGTGACTGGAGGGTTCAGTGAAGTGGAGATGCCATGGTGTGGGAAGAAGAATGTTTTCAACATATCAAAGCCTAAGTACAGTAACAGTGGATGGGTAATGTTTTCAGAGAGTTCTGTTACAAGTGTCTCTAAGTATCGATTAGGATGTCCGGCGATAATAGCGAAGTCTATTGTCATGCCATATTTTTGTCCGTCTTGGTGTAGTTAATGGAGTAGTATTAGTTAGGTATTCCCGATCTTTTTTTCCCATTTTTATCCTTTTATCTTCCTTCAACTTTTCGCTTTTATGTTGCTCATAACTCAAGGCGGCCACGACCAATCAACTTCACTATTTCAGTGTTTGTGTATGGTAACTAGGACGGTATACTAGACCGACTCCCATAACTTACAAAACCTTCAGAAGGCAGAGAGTGAAATTTAAGTTAGCAGATGCAGGTTTGATCATCTTACGTGTAAACTTGAAATGAAATATTGATTCCCGTTAAAACAAGGTAAATATTTTTTTCTGTTTACCTCTTATGGACGGTTTCAATAATTATTGGCTAATGCATCTTACGGCCAGAGTAGTATCCATTAAGTTTCGTGTGTGTGCAAACAAATTTATCAATATAAGTAAAACAGTTCAAAAAACAATTTGAAATCGTTGAAGTCCGAGCCATAAATGGAGAATGACTCATCCGATCTGCTTCAGATTTTTACCACTGGTAAGATACTAAACAATTGTTTGCGTTGTTGTTGTACTGGTGGTGGTAATAAAGCTCACACCTCTACTACTGGTGGTAGTATAACTTCACTGGTTCTACTGATGGTAGTATAGCTTCACTGGTTCTACTGATGTTAGTATAGCTTCACTGGTTCTACTGGTGGTAGTATAACTTCACTGGTTCTACTGATGGTAGTAAAACCTTTACTGGTTCTACTGGTGGTAGTAAAGCTTCACTGGTTCTACTGGTGGTAGTATAGTTCACTGGTTCTACTGGTGGCAGTATAGTTCACTGGTTCTACTGGTGGTAGTATAGCTTCACTGGTTCTACTGGTGGTAGTATAGCTTCACTGGTTCTACTGGTGGTAGTATCGTTCAGTGGTTCTACTGGTGACAGTATAGTTCACTGGTTCTACTGGTGGTAATAAAGATTCCCTGGTACAACTGGTGGTAGTAAAGCTTCACTGGTTCTACTGGTGGTAGTATAGCTTCACTGGTTCTACTGGTGGGAGTATAACTTCACTGGTTCTACTGGTGGTAGTGTAGCTTCACTGGTTCTACTGGGGGTATCATAACTTCACTGGTTCTACTGGTGGTAGTATAGCTTCACTGGTTCTTCTGGTTCACTGGTTCTACTAGTAGTAGTATAGTTCACTGGTTCTACTAGTAGTAGTAAAGCTCCACTGGTTCTACTGGTGGTAGCATAACTTCACTGGTTCTACTGGTGGTAGTATAGGTCACTGGTTCTACTGGTGGTAGTATAGTTCACTGGTTCTACTGGTGGCAGTATAGTTCACTGGTTCTACTGGTGGTAGTATAGCTTCACTGGTTCTACTGGTGGTAGTATAACTTCACTGGTTCTACTGGTGGTAGCAAAGCATTATTGGTTCTATTGGTGGGAGTACAGTTTCACTGGTTCTACATGTTGTAGTATAACTACACTGGTTCTACTGGTGGTTGTACAGCTCCCTGGTTTTAGTGGTGGTAGTATAGTTCACTGGTTCTACTGGTGGTAGTATAGTTTACTGGTTCTACTGGTGGTAATATAACTTCACCGGTTCTACTGGTGGTAGTGTAGCTTCACTGGTTCTACTGGTAGTAGAATAGCTTCACTGGTTCTAGTGGTAGTATAGCTTCACTGGTTTTACTGGTGGTAGTATAGCTTCACTGGTTCTACTGGTGGTAGTAAAGCTTCACTGGTTCTACTGGTGGTAGTGAATCTTTACTGGTACTACTGGTGGTAGTAAATCTTCATTGGTTCTACTGGTGGTAGTATAGCTTCACTGGTTCTTTTGGTTGTAGTAAAGCTTCACTGGTTCTACTGGTGGGAGTATAGCTTCACTGGTTCTAGTGGTGGTAGTATAACTTCACTGGTTCTACTGGTGGTAGTATAACTTCACTGGTTCTACTGGTGGTAGCATAGCTTCACTGGTTCTACTGGTGGTAGTATAACTTCACTGATTCTACTGGTGGTATAGTTAACTGGTTCTACTGGTGGTAGTATAGTTCACTGGTTCTACTGGTGGTAGTATAGGTCACTGGTTCTACTGGTGATAGTATAGTTCACTGGTTCTACTGGTGGTAGTATAGTTCACTGGTTCTACTGGTGGTAGTATAGGTCACTGGTTCTACTGGTGATAGTATAGTTCACTGGTTCTACTGGTGGTAGTATAGTTCACTGGTTCTACTGGCGGTAGTATAGATCACTGGTTCTACTGGTGATAGTATAGTTCACTGGTTCTACTGGTGGTAGTATAGTTCACTGGTTCTACTGGTGGTAGTATAGGTCACTGGTTCTACTGGTGATAGTATAGTTCACTGGTTCTACTGGTGGTAGTATAGCATCACTGGTTTTACTGGTGGTAGTATAGCATCACTGGTTCTACTGGTGGTAATACAGCTTCACTGGTTCTACTGGTGGTAATATAGCTTCACTGGTTCTACTGGTTGTAATATAGCTTCACTGGTTCTACTGGTGGTAATATAGCTTCACTGGTTCTACTAGTGGTTATAAGGAATGTTTTACAGGTTTCGTGCCTTTGTATTTCTTGTTGTGTGTACTCACCTAGTTGTGGTTGCAGGGGTCGATTCACAGCTCCTGGCTCCGCCTCTTTTCTGGTCATTACTATGTCACTCTACATGCTCCATGAGCTATATCATACCTCTTCTTAAAGCTATGTATGGATCCTGCCTCTACTTTGTCACTTCCCAGACTGTTCCACTTTTTGACAACTCTGTGACTGACGAAATACTTCCTAACATCCTTGTAATTCATCTGAGTCTTCAACTTCCAATTGTGACCCCTTGTTGTTGTGTCTCATCACTTGAACATTCTGTCTCTGTCCACCTTGTCCATTATTCTCAGTATTTTATACGTCGTTTTCATATTCCCCCTATCTCTCCTGTCCTCCAGTGTCGTCAGGTCGATTTCCCTTAACCTCTCCTCGTAGGACATGCTCCTTAGCTACGGGACTAGTCTTGTTGCAAACATTTGCAGTTTCTCTAATTTCCGTACGAGCTTTGCTATGAGTGGGTTCCAAACTGGTGCTGCATGCTCCAATACAGGCCTGACATACACAGTGTACAGGGTCCTGAAGGGTGCTGTGATTTTTTTTTTGTCCAATTTCAATGAAATTTTGACTGTGATTTAAGCAACATTTGAAACCTACACACTGTGTTTGTAGAGACTTTTTGCCTTAAAAGATAGATAGAAAAAATAAATGTTGCCCTATTTTATAGAGCATAAAATTCTCCCTTTACAAAATTGGTAAGACGTACAATGTTCTAGTTGACATCAGATGAAAGATAAAGGTCTAGATAATCTTTACTTCAAAGTCGTTTGAGCGAAATGTCTGAGACTAGCCTGGTATGAAGCCTCTGCACTTTTTCCAGATTTTGTACATGCTTTCCCAGATACGGGTTTCATAATGGCGCTGCATACAAAAAAAATGGGCCTGAATTTGCTGTGTAAAGGGTCGTGACTGCTTTCTTGATGAGGTTCCTGAAAGCTACTCTTAAAATTGCCAGTCTTGCGTTGCTAGTGCTGTGCTTAGGGAAATCTACAGCCTTCATCTCTCAAACCAGTTCTGTTTCCGATCGTCTTTGTCCTTCCTCCGAAGAAGAAGCCACTTCTCAGACCAGTCCTGCAGCAAGAAGAAGCCACTTCTCAGACCAGTCCTGCAGCAAGAAGAAGCCACTTCTCAGACCAGTCCTGCAGCTTGGCCATATCAATTTGTAGTATTTCCGCGTCTATTCCCGTTTGCATTCTCCTCATTAGTTTCAAATCATTTGTGAACAGGGATACCTTTGACTCGATTTCGTGTCATGTCATTTACATACAATAAAAACAGAATCGGACCCTTGTGCAACCCTACTAGTCACGCCCAATACAATATCTCCTCCCAAAAAAATAACACATTGTTTCCAACCTGTTAAGTATTCCTTGGTCCACTCTAGTGGTTTTTCGTGTTATTCCTGCCAGCTCCTCTAGCTTTTTTCAAGTCTGTTGTGAGGTATATTTTGCGACATCAGAGGAAGGACGCAGTAAATACTGTATATATATTGTCTTTGGTGTTTTTTGTCTGTAGCACTTGAGGTATGCTCAAGACACATTCCTTTAAGAATAATAAAGAGAGGATGTAAACTAGATAGAGAGAGACGTTCCCTATACAGGTCGCTGGAGCGTTTATCACCGAAACCCTCTCCAGGTATATAATTTTATATTGCTGATATTTTCATTAATAGCTTATGTATGCAGGTAGGATGTAACAACAAGGCCTTTCATTGTGCTCGCTGTTTGAGAGATTTGATTGGCTACCAATGCTGCTAACAACCTGTTTGCTTGTTTCGCAGATGGTGTCAGGGGTAAGATGCAAGGGTTCACCTGACATCGGATCTACAGGCCTTGCCTCTCCCTCTCTCTCTAGCATTGCTCTTGGAGGCCACTATCTCTGTTTTGGTAGACTATGTCTCTGTTGGTGAGGGGGAACATACATCTCATAACTCTGTGCAACTCTGTTTACAAAGCATTATTTAGACTTAGTGATATTTGAAGTTTTCAGAGTTTGTGTGTAGTGGAGACATTATATCTCTGGTCCCAAATTTAACTCTCGACCTACATTTGTTCAGGCATTTACGCACTGTCCTAGTCAAGAAATTTGAATTACTGAAATCAGTTTCAGTAATGTGGAGTTTTATACCTTTTGTTGGCAATCTGTTGACTGTGCTAGTTAACTGCTGCTTCAAGCATAATTGCTGTTTGGTGAATGGATTGTCATATTATTCAAGCAAGCTGTTTGTATGCCTTGATGGTACAGAAGTTAGATTATTTAGTCACATTTTAAGTCTAAGTCGAGTCAGTCTAAGCACATACCTTAGCACTTACACAAACACACATACACATCATTACTCTTGTATATGATTACATCTCATCATAGTAACGTACCAGACGGTACTTATTAAGAGTAGTACAGTACTTTATTAAGTGTACACTTAGCTCCACATGATTATATGTACAGAATAACTATGATATCTAGGTATACCAAGTTATACTCCAAGAGTTGTGGAGGAGCTTATCTCCTTAATTATTCAAGCTATATTAACTGTAATTATCACCACATAGATACCTTCGTTATAAAAGATCTCAACTTTCAATTGGTTGGTTTATATTCATCCACTTGCAATCCAGAAGCACTATTGAGAAACCCCTTAATTTTATGGGATAACTGGACTAGATCATTCTCTGACAAACTGTTACAAAACCAGAAACAGGCTAGACACTAGAAGGGGATCAACAAGTTGACCTTGTATTCTCTGGAGATAACTTAGTAGATGTCGCATTTGTATCAGTATTGTATCAAATGGCTTCTTAAAGTCCAAAAAAATTTAGTTCGCCCATTCCAATCTCTCCTACCTAACATTCGTTATCTTAAGTGTGTTTGTGTGTGCGGTCCATTCATATGTACACATCGGCACACTGTCAGTCATCGAATCAACATGTATGAGTACGACAACTGTTTGAATATTTTCGCATAGGAATTTAGTCAGTACCTTGGAGCGGAGAGTGACGGAGCGTAATTGTGTATTAAATGGTATCAGAGAGGAACCTGAGATGACGGACATCTACGACACTTCACCAACACCACTTATCAATACATCTGATGTGGTCCACCTCCTGTCATTATCACAGTATTGGTCTTGCTATCATTATTATTGGCGGTCTTGTCTTAATATCATTATTATTAATTTTAATTATAACTTAATAATAATATAATTAATATTTTTCTTTTTTCTTTATGTATTCTCGAAAGGGAACGTCTAAGCGATTGCTTGAATTGTTTTCCTTTTTTTTTCTATTTTTTTTTTCATTACACTTGCAACATAACCCCTGTGGTTTAGCGCTTCTTTTGATAATGATAATAAATTACACTCGCAACGCGAGAACGCCTCATGCGACTGGCTTCAAATTTTCAATGCTGGTGTCCTTTAACTAGGCATATGCAGATGACCAGTAAACGAAGTTATAGAACCACGAATGGCTTCCGAAACTCTTTGCTGCTTGGCTTCAAAAGTTCAAAAAACATTCCTCGTAATTCTATGAAGACGGAGGTAAAACTTGAGTGTGTTGGTGAACTTATGCCAATTTTGTGTGTAAAATTTTAACTTTTCCACAGGGTCCAAGAATTTAAAAAAAAAAAGTTATTTTGTCGTATGAAATGGTAGAGAATCTTTTTCTGAAGGCAATAAAACAAACAATACGAAATTTGATAGAAAATTTACGAAATTACTCAATCGCGAATTTTTGCAGCATCAGCGATATTTAAGCATGGGTGATTTTGGTCATTTTCAATCTTATTACATTGTTCCAGTCGACCAAATTCTTTACTATTTCGCTAGTATGCCTTCCATTTTAGCGATTGAGCACAAGAAATCGCCCAATCAACTATTTCAACTACTCAATAAAGTGATCACAAATTGGTAATTTGGCCAATTTCACGCAAATTTCAAAATATTCCAATTTCAAAATAGGGTTCAGAATAAACAATGTAGGCATTTCTGGCACTAAAATAACATTTCCTCTGTTCATTAGTTACGTTTCCAGGTTTTACACACGAATTCCATTTTCATTTTTTATTCACAAATAAACAGAAGATTTACAAAGAACACAAGAACACAAGAAAGAAGGAACACTGCAGCAGGCCTACTGGCCCATGCGAGGCAGGTCCAAGTCCCCCACCGGCTTAAGCCAATGCCCCCACCCATCCAGGTCAGGTTACATTCACTTAAGGAAGGAGCACGGCATCTGACCTAGTAGCACAAGCTAGTCAGAACCAACTCACACCCACCCGCACCCACTCATATATTTATCTAGCCTATTTTTAAAACTACACAACGTTTTAGTCTCTATAACTGTACTCGGGATATATCCTGTACATGGGATATTACAGTCCAGCAGGGACTGCAGTGTTTTCTTACACGGAATAATGAAATTCCAGCAGTGACTGAAGATTTTAACTTTAGACAAATTGATTGGAACAATATGACAGGAAATCTTGAGTCTAGTGACTTTCGTGATACGATACAGGATTGCTTTTTAGAACAGTTTGTGACAGAACCAACTAGAGGAACCAATCTGCTAGACTTGGTTCTTGCCAACAAGGAATCACTAACTAATAATCTTAAGGTTAATGGTGAGCTTGGGGAAAGCAATCACAAATCACTTAGTTTCAATAAATCATGGAATTACCCAAATAACTGCAATCTGTTATGCAATAATGTAATAACGTGAACGCATATTAGACCCACCAGTTGACGTGTATTAGACGCGTGACGTGATACGTTTACTCTTGAATTTCGGCAAAAATCGAACATTTCCCTAATTTGAGGTCAATTTCAAGCTATTTTCAACATTAAACTCTATCAAAATCATCAATATTTCTGTAATATTTCTTTCATTCTATTAAATGAGACCAAGAAAACGTGAATACAACCATAAAAACAATACGAAAATACACCACAAACTCGCTCATTTTATCGGAAACATACTATTAATGCTGATGTACTCCTTAAGACGAATGACACCCTATAAATATTTTTTTTATGAAATTGTTAAATATGTAACCTTTGGATTAAGAGCCATAAATGTAGAATACATTTCCTGAATGGCTTCAAACTTTCGCTCTTGGTGGGTTTTATTAAAGGAACGCTTTCCTTTTATCTTCGGCTATTTAAATTTTAAATTGTCTTTTTTTTAATTATTCCATGTAATATCTAGAGAATATCTCTTTTCGTGGGTTTTAAACACTAAGCGCTGGTGTATCGTAAATGGAAGTATGTTTGTATTTATTTTAGGGATTGCATGTGTCAATTTCAAAGATTTTTTTCAACAAGTCAAATATTTTTTCTTAGAGGACTGCAGAGAATTTTGAACGAAACGGAACTGCAAAAAGAAAAGAAAAAATATGATACATTGACAACTCACGTTTGAATAACGTTTTAAATATTCACAAGTTAAGTGAACCAGTATTTGGTATATTAACCTCCACCTAAACTTTCGTTTATAACCTCAGATTGCCTAATGAGATCGCCTACCTATTTTCTGTTCTGCTGAAATTAATCAAGGGACAGATTCGAGGAACAATTGACAAACGCAGGTGCCCTCTGATCAATTTTATATTGACTCTATCCGATATTGGTTTCTAAGAGATAATTTTAGAAAATCTCTTCTCGTCGGCACCCAAATTTCAGCACTCATGTGTGAGTGCTATTCTGACACTTTGAATCTCGACATGTTATAGAAACATTACAAGTAAGCATTAATTAACTGGATTATGCTTCCTCGAGAGGAGGGTACATTAAGTATGGTGAATGGTACTTGATCCTTGGAACTGGATTTTTTATCCTTGTCCTTCGATTGAATCTGATTACCTCCTGTTCCACAGGTGCTATATGACTCCTACAAGTTTAACGTTTTCCCTGATTAAAATCAAACAATTCTGAACATAATAGCTGATGCATCGTATGAAATTCAGGATTTTTTTGGGAGGATATAGGTTGTGTAGGTATAGATTTTGTTAGATTCGGTGAAATTGCTAAAGAATTCATCTTCTGGAGACTTTCTCTAATGATCAGCAATAATTGACATTATCGGACATTAATGAGTTATTCTACGTTAAATGTACTGTTATGTCCCAATAACATCTGTATGCCCACAAGAACTTATTAAAAAATTTTATGTACCCTAATTTTAAATAAAATCTAATTATGTGATTCATTACTTGTTTACTGATTTACTTAAGTACCTTAAATTCTGATCATTCATAGAGAAAGGTTTGGACTGCAATTTTTTTATGGAAGAAATTTTAGAAAATTTTATTACACCTCCTCAAGTTGCATAACTCAATAAAGCAAATTCTAAACAGCATCAAACTTAATGTGGTGGTGTGTTTGAGAATACTGCCCCAGCTTTCTTTCAAAGCTGGTGTTTTTATGCTTTGGACTGTGTATGTCATAATTTGCCTTTTTATTGAATATATTGGAACATTACTTTCCGTGAGTTGACTTTGTTTATACCCATCATCCACTTATACACTTCGATGATATCTCCCCTCATTCTCCACATCCACAAGGTGGATGTGGAGTGCACAAGAAAATAACAGATTCGGCGGCATAATATAAATCAAATCTTCAAATATTTAGTAACTGCCCATCCATTAACACCTGTCTGTCACTTTCCCTTCTAAGTCACTATAACCATCTGTCTCCTGTCTCTCACCACAACCTGTCCTCCTAAAATGGAAGTCAACTTCTTGCATATTGTTTTTGAACGAATTTATTGAAATATTATTTGGTTAAACTTTGGTTTAGTTAGGTTCGAGTCCCAGTGGTGGGGAACTTTTTTATATTGGAAGGCCGCATTAATTAGCTGTAATCTAATAAGGCCTCATTCAAGAAATTTTTATTAGATATACTGCAAAATGTCGGCTATTTTGTAAAAAGATAATTATTATATAATACCTTCAATAAAAAAAAAATAATTATAAAGTTAACTAACCTTTTAATGACTTTGGTGTGACTGCTTTTTGTTGAAAAGTATTTGGATATTTGGTTGAATCATGGAAGTCCAAAGTTGATACTCCAGGTGCGTATCCATCATTTGGGACCTTAAGGGTTTCTTGATTTGGGTTAGGTAGAAGAATGTGGATTCGCAACAATAAGTGGTTGAGAAATCAGAAAGCATTAAGATAAGATTTTGTTCGGGTTTTTAGCCTTGGAGGGTTAGACTCCCTGGATAACCCAAGAAAGGCAGTGCGTCATCGAGGGACTGTCTGTCTTATTTCCATTGGGGTCCTCAATCTTGTCCCCCAGGATGTGACCCACACCAGTCAACTAACACCCAGGTACCTACTTGCTAGGTGAACAGGACAACAGATATAAGGAAACGCGTCGAAATGTTTCCACCCCGCCAGGAATCAAACCCGGGCCCTCAGCGTGTGAAGCGAGAGCTTTACCAGCCAGGCCACGGGGCTGCGTCGTGCATGTTGCAGTAGATGTGGGTATTCTATTGCATTTTTCCATATTTCAATGGGATATTTCTTAGCATCAAACAGACTTTAAAATGTTTTCTTCTGAGACTCAATCAATTCCATGTGTAGCTCTTCATGGGCCTCGGAGACACCAACTAGGTGAGGGTGAAAAGTTAGGTTCATTGTGAGGTCATAATTCTCGAAGTCAGTAAACCTTTCATTGTATTCTTCAGATAATGAGACTATAACAGCAGCATATTCTTCAGATGATTCACGTGAATCATCCTGCTCATTAAGTGTTCATCCGAAATTTTCATTTGAACAAGAAGGTTCTTGAAAAATGAAAGCTTTTTTCGAAATGCTTGGATTTTTTGCCACATATAAATAGTCAGGTCATTTTCTTTGACATGATAACACACAGAAACACAGCATTTCTATAGAAATCTTCTTTTAATAATTCACAGTAGTGATTCTGTTCTTCATAAAATCTAATGATTTGTTCTCGCATGATTTGTTCTGTCCCTGTGATCGCCAGCGCAATTTAGAATGATACGTAAAATCCACACTGAATATCTCATCACCTAAATTAAGTATGTTCCCAGACTGACGATGCCATGTTGTATTCGCACGAATATAGTTAATAATATATATAATTTTATGCAAAGTGTCACTTAAAATAGAAGATTTAGCCAGAGATTTTGCTGATGTAAAATGAAATGAAAGAAAATTAGAGCATCTGCATATGATCATTCTTTTTTTTTTTAGCTTTGTAACAAACCATTCACGTTTCCCTGTCATGCACACACTCACAAAATTACCCAAATTCAGTCCAACTTTGCAACATTTATCTTGAAAATAAATGAAGATATCTATTCCACGTGTCCTGTCAGTAATGATGCCCAAAGCCAGTAATTCTTCGTAGCAAAGACAATCCTCAGTTATGGCACGAATAAAGTACAATACCTGCGCTGAGTCAGTAGCATCAGTTGATTCATCCAGAGCGATTGAATAATATATGTTTTCCTTTTGGATTGTTGCGTGAAGTTGTTCTGTTACATTGAGGGCTAATTAATGCTGTCGATCAGTTATGGTTCTTCTTGAAAGAAGCAATTGTTTGTACTTCTCAACCTTTTCAAGGTCTAAGCATCCTACAACTTCAACAATGTATTTTTTTAAGATTTCTACGTCTCTAAATGGCTGACCTTTCATTTAGTTCACACTCAGAGGAAGTAGGTTCAGTTCACACTCAGGGGAAGTAGGTTCACTTCACACTCAGAGGAAGAAGGTTCAGTTCACACTCAGAGGAAGTAGGTTCAGTTCACACTCAGAGGAAGTAGGTTCAGTTCACACTCAGAGGAAGAAGGTTCAGTTCACACTCAGAGGAAGTAGGTTCAGTTCACACTCAGAGGAAGTAGGTTCAGTTCACACTTATAGGAAGTAGGGTCAGTTCACACTCAGAGGAAGTAGGTTCAGTTCACACTGTTGAGCCAGCCAGCACCACCCCAGAGAGTAGGCACACTCATCCCAGGGAAGGGCAGACTCCTCACACTCCAGGGAGGAGCCCAGCAGGTTCAGTTCACACTCAGAGGAAGGGTCAGTCCCTCAAGTTCACTCTCAGAGGAAGTAGGTTCAGTTCACACTCAGAGGAAGTAGGTTCAGTTCACATTTAGGGGAAGTAGGTTAAGTTCACACTTATGGGAAGTAGGGTCAGTTCACACTCAGGGGAAGTAGGGTCAGTTCACACTTATGGGAAGTAGGGTCAGTTCACACTTAGGGAAGTAGGTCAGTTCACACTAAGGAAGTGGGGTCAGTTCACACTAGGGAAGTAGGGTAGTTCACACTAATGGGAAGTAGGGTCAGTTCACACTCAGGGGAAGTAGGGTCAGTTCACACTTATGGGAAGTAGGGTCAGTTCACACTCAGGGAAGTAGGGTCAGTTCACACTAATGGGAAGTAGGGTCAGTTCACACTCAGGGGAAGTAGGGTCAGTTCACACTTATGGGAAGTAGGGTCAGTTCACACTCAGGGGGAAGTAGATTCAGTTCACACTTAGGGAAGTAGCGTCAGTTCACACTCAGGAGAAGTAGGGTCAGTTCACACTCAGGGGAAGTAGGGTCAGTTCACACTCAGGGGAAGTAGGATCAGTTCACACCCAGGGGAAGTAGGGTCAGTTCACACTAATGGGAAGTAAGGCCAGTTCACACTCAGGGGAAGTAGATTCAATTCACATTTAGGGAAAGTAGGGTCAGTTCACACTCAGGGGAAGTAGGATCAGTTCACACTCAGGGGCAAGTGGATGCATTTCACACTTAGGGGAAGTAGGGTCAGTTCACAGTTAGGGGAAAGTAGATTCATCTCACACTTAGAGGAAGTAGGGTCAGTTCATTCTCAAGGGATGTAGGGTCCGTTCACACTCAGAGGAAGTGTTGACAATTTATACTCAGGGGAAGTAGGGTCAGTTCACACTCAGGGAAAGTAGGGTCAATTCACACTCAGGGAAAATAGGTTCTCTAAGTTATTTTCTTCATATTTCCTAAGAATTGAACAAAAGAACACTAGTATGCAGTTTCAACAAATCTTCTGATGTCTAAAGTCAACCTATCTTCTGATGTCTTAGTCAACCTATCTTCTGATGTCTTAGTCAACCTATTTTCTAATGTCTAAGGTCAACCTATCTTCTGATGTCTAAGGTCAACCTATATTCTGATGTCTAAGGTCAACCTATCTTCTGATGTCTAAGGTCAACCTATATTCTGATGTCTTATTCAATATATCTTCTGATGTCTAAGGTCAACCTATCTTCTGATGTCTAAGATCAACCTATCTTCTGATGTCTAAGATCAACCTATCTTCTGATGTCTAAGATCAACTATCTTCTGATGTCTAAGATCAACCTATCTTCTGATGTCTAAGATCAACCTATCATTGCTGGATGCTCGTAAGTCACACTTCATGTCTTGATAACTTTGAGGGTCAGTTCGAACACTATTCATGCTATGATAGACTTTGACTGGCTTACCAGTTCACCTGCTACTTGACTGAGGACTTTGGCTGGCTTACCAGTTCACCTGCTACTTGACTGAGGACTTTGGCTGGCTTACCAGTTCACCTGCTACTTGACTGAGGACTTTGGCTGGCTTACCAGTTCACCTGCTACTTGACTGAGGACTTTGGCTGGCTTACCAGTTCACCTCCTACTTGACTGAGGACTTTGGCTGGCTTACCAGTTCACCTGCTACTTGACTGAGGACTTTGACTGGCTTACCAGTTCTCCCCTTTTTCCTACCATCCTGATTTGATGAGGACTTTGGACTGAGGGCTTGCTCACCAGTTCACCTGCTACTTGACTGAGGACTTTGGCTTGCTTACCAGTTCACCTCCTACTTGACTGAGGACTTTGACTGGCTTACCAGTTCACCTCCTACTTGACTGAGGACTTTGACTGGCTTACCAGTTCACCTGCTACTTGACTGAGGACTTTGACTGGCTTACCAGTTCACCTCCTACTTGACTGAGGACTTTGACTGGCTTACCAGTTCACCTCCTACTTGACTGAGGACTTTGGCTGGCTTACCAGTTCACCTCATACTTGACTGAGTACTTTAGCTGGCTTACCAGTTCACCTCCTACTTGACTGAGGACTTTGGCTTACCAGTTCACCTCCTACTTGACTGAGGACTTTGCCTGGCTTACCAGTCCACCTCCTACTTGTCTGAGGACTTCCGCTGGCTTACCAGTCCCGCCCCCCTACTTGACTTAGGACTTCCGCTGGCTTACTAATGCACCTCCCACTTGATAGTGACCTTTCGGAGGCTCACCAGTCCACCTCGTACTTGACTGTTGACGGGGTCCTTTCAGTGACTTATCAGTGAACCGAACATAAATTTACAGATCATATCAAAGGACGATATGGTAGGTTTTAAATCATAAAATAAAACTGAGGTACTCCACACATTATTGAACTGAATTTTTTACATGGCAATATCAATGTTTTGCATGATAATATTTGTGTTTTACATAACAATATCAATGTTTTGCAAAACAAGATTAATGCATAACATATTAATAATTCACAATATACAAAATTCTATTTACGTTACTTTAAAAAAAAATCACACATAAAACTAATGTTACCATTTATTGTTGCAACGTTTTGCCCTCCAGGAGTGAATCGTTGCCACAAGAAAATGTCATCTTACTTGCATAAGTGCTCATTTATCTAAAATATTGTCGGTAATTCTACCAACATTATTTCAGTTTATGCAATTACGTGCATTTTGTACTTTTGTGAATCGAAGAAGACTTGGACGTCCTTCCGAGGATTGAACCCCTGCCTACCACCACCCCTCCTGGTGGAGGTTCAAGCGTGTGTGACCACCAGACAACTCGCTATGACAAGGTTATGAAACAAGTGTTGCAGTGCCACTGCCAACCATTACACTGCATCACTGTTCTTACATCAGCGATATAATGGAAAGAAAATCTTCGATCACTGGTGAAAAATGAATCTGTCGGCCTCTCTGCGGCTATCAGAAAAGCCCTGAAGGCCGACAACCCATCAGGAAAGTCCTGTAGGCCGCCAACCCATCAGAAACCAATCACTGCCATAATCAACTAGCAAAAATGTGGACAAACTTGGGCGACTTTGATCCTTGAGTGATTCACATGGCGGCCAGGCCTTAATTACTGCCTCCTCCCTCACTGTTTGTTCCCACCAGCTCCATCCCTCTAGTCTCACTGCTCCTTCCCACCATCTCAAACAAACAAACAAACAAACATCACTATAGTCTCCCTATTTGTTTCAACCAGATCCATCCCTCTAGCCTCACTGTTTGTTCTCACCAGATCAATCCCTCTATTCTTATTGTTTGTTCCTACCTGCTCCATCCCTCTAGTCTTCCTGATTGTTCCCGACAACTCCATCCCTCTAGTTTAACCGTTTGTTCCCACCAGCTACATCCCTCTAACTTCACTGTTTATTTCCAAAAGCTCCATTTATATAGGCTCACTGTTCCCACCGGCTCCTTCCCTCTAACTTCCCTGTTTGTTCCCTCAAGCTCCATGCCCCTAACGGACTAACCTCAATGCTTCTTCCCACCAGCTCCATCATTCTAGCCTCTCTGTTCCCACCAGCTCCATCATTCTAGCCTCTCTGTTCCCACCAGCTCCATCATTCTAGCCTCACTGTTCCCACCAGCTCCATCATTCTAGCCTCTCTGTTCCCACCAGCTCCATCATTCTAGCCTCACTTCCCCAGCTCCATCATTCTAGCCTCACTGTTCCCACCAGCTCCATCATTCTAGCCTCACTTCCCACCAGCTTCATCATTCTAGCCTCACTGTTCCCACCAGCTCCATCATTCTAGCCTCACTTCCCACCAGCTCCATCATTCTAGCCTCACTGTTCCCACCAGCTCCATCATTCTAGCCTCACTTCCCACCAGCTCCATCATTCTAGCCTCACTGTTCCCACCAGCTCCATCATTCTAGCCTCTCTGTTCCCACCAGCTCCATCATTCTAGCCTCACTGTTCCCACCAGCTCCATAATTCTAGCCTCTATATTTGTTCCTGCCACCTCCATCATTCTAGCTTCTATTTGCTCCCAACAGCTCCTTCATTCTAGCCTGTCTCTCTTTGCTCCCTCCAGCTCCATCATTCTAGCCTCTGTTTGTTCAGACCAGCGCCATCATTCTAGCCTCTGTTTGTTCTCACTAGCTCCATCATTCTTGCCTCTGTTTGTTCGCACTAGCTCCATCATTCTAGCCTCTGTTTGTTCGCACTAGCTCCATCATTCTAGCCTCTGTTTGTTCGCACTAGCTCCATCATTCTAGCCTCTGTTTGTTCGCACTAGCTCCATCATTCTAGCCTCTGTGTATTCCTGTCAGTTCCATCATTCAAACCTCTCTCTTTGTTCCCACTAACTCCATCCTTTTAGTCTCTCAATATGTTCCCACCAGTTACATCCCTCCAGCCTCAGTATTTGTTTTTTCGCGTTCCATCCCACTAGTCTCCCTATTTATTCTCACTACCTCCATCCCTCTCCCTTCTCTACTTGTTCCCACTACCTCAGTCTCTCTAGACTCCCAATTTGTTTAAAATGGTTCCATCCGTCTAGTCTCTCTTTGTTCCTTCCACTTCCTTCCATATAGTCTCCCATTTTGTTACCACTAACTCCATCTCTCTAGCCTCTCTATTTGTTACCACGAGCTCCTTCCTTCTAGTTCCCTTCTTTGTTTCTTCCAACTCCTTCTTTCTAGTTCCCTTGTTTGTTTCTTCCCGCTCCTTCCTTCTAGTTTCCTTTTTTGTTTCTTACAGCTCCTTCCTTCTAGTTCCCTTATTTGTTTCTTCCAGCTCCTTCCTTCTAGTTCCCTTGTTTGTTTCTTCCAGGTCCTTCATTCTAGTTCCCTTGTTTGTTTCTTACAGCTCCTTCCTTCTAGTTAACTTATTTGTTTCTTCCAGCTCCTTCCTTCTAGTTCCCTTGTTTGTTTCTTCCAGCTCCTTCCTTCTAGTTTCCTTGTTTGTTTCTTCCAGCTCTTTCCTTGTAGTTTATTTGTTAGCACCAGCTTCTTCTAGTCAAGGTATTGTGCCTTTTTTTGGTATTCAGCTTCTTATCCTGGTTCTGTATCACTTATCTTGGTTATTTATACCTCAATCGTGATATTATTTAGATTGTCCTGGTTCTACATCCCTTATCCTGGGTCTAAGCTTCTTATCCTAGGTCTAAACCCCTTATCTTGGGTCTAAACCCCTTATCTTGGGTCTAAACCCCTTATCTTGGGTCTAAACCCCTTATCTTGGTTGTAAATACCTTTATCCTCGTTGGCATGTTACGAGTATTTTACATTTTATTAGGCGGGATGTCACACTTCCATATAGGCTGCCTCCCGACCAGGGAACCAGGTGCTAAGGATTTAACGATCAGTTGGAGCCCCTTCGTTATATAAGTACCTCGGTTCATCGGCCAATCACAGACAAACCCGCCAAAGCTGTGAAGCAATGTGGTTCACTTGTGACACGAGTTTTGGCAGACTTGTCCTGGCTGCTGGTAACTCATGGTATTTTGTTTGCTTCTTGCATTTTTGCCTCATTTCATCACCGTGTTAAACACCTGTTCTCACATTTCTGTACATATTGTAAATAGTGTACATATTGTATATACCAGCTTGCTTATTTGGAGAGGGAAATATAAGTCAAATAATTTCTGTTGTCTTTTGCTTGCTCCATTATTTATTCAATTACGACAAGGTGTGCAGGCCATTCTACATCTGTGTTCGTAATATTTATCCAGGTTGCATATACGTATCTTTATCCTGGTTCTGTATCCCTTATTCTGGTTTTATATTGAGAGGCTTGGTTTTATATCCCTTATCCTGGTTATATCTCTGTTTTCCCTGGTTCTAAATCCCTTATCTTGGTTATATCACACCTTATCCTGGTTCTATATCCTTTACATTTGTTCTAAATTTTAAACCTTGTTGCTATATTCCTAATCTAGCACCAAGGAGCTAAAAATTATTGTGGGACTAAGCTCATTATATATGTGCTTAATAATTAATCCTGGGGTAAATTCCTTATCCTTGTCTTGAATCATTTATGATGAGGTTAGAATAGTGATAAATACCTTCTCATCCGGTTACATTCCTTATCCTGCAGCTACTTTTTTTCTTTCTATCTTTTTTTCTGTCTTTCTAGATATTTTCTTTCGTTCTGTCTTTTTTTTATATTTCGTTTTAGTCTTTCTAGTAACTTTTTCTTTCTAGAATTTTTATTTTTATTTTTATTATCGTTTTAGTATTTCTTTTTTTTTTAAGAATTACCTTATTTTATTCTTTTTTTTCTATCAAGCATTTACTTTTTTTCTTTTTTTTTTCTTTCTAGTTTTTTTTTCTTTTCTTTTTCTTTCTAGCTTTTTTTCTTTTTCATATCTTTCCAGATTTTGTCTATTCTGTCTTTCCTTTCAGCTTTTTTTTTTTCTTTCGCATTACCTTCCTTTTTATTTTTGTCTTTCCTGTTAGCTTTTTTCCCCCTTTCGTATTATCTGTCATTCTATTTTTGCTTTAGTTTCATTTCTTTTTTTTCGACATTTCTGTCTACTCTCCGTAGTATTCATTCCTATGGAAAAAAGTGACTTTTTTCCCCCTTGATCGTCATTTATTTCCTTGTTTTTCAGCCTTATTAAAACTAAGTTCATTTTGATTTTCATTCTTTTCCTCGTGAATAATAAACAAACTATTCACGTTACACGCTAAACCCATGCGGGTCATTCAGCGCAAGACGTGGTGAAGGATCGATCCTACGGCCGTCTATATCTTCCGTCTCTTGCATGGTGACACAGTGAAGGTCAACGTTGACCTCTTCAAGACTCACCATTCTGGTTTTCAATCAGTCTGGTGTTCTCTTATTCTGGTGATCTATTGTTCTGGTGTTTTTTAATTTTGACTGTCTCTTATTCTTGCGTTCTATCATTCTGGTGTTTTATTACCCTAGTGTTCTATTATTTTGGTGTTCTGTTAATCTGCTCTAGTGTTCTATTAATTTTGTGTTCTATTATTCTGATATTCGCTCTTATGTTCTATCATTCTGATGTTTTATTAGTCTGGTGTTATATCATTCTGACATTCTATCATTCCTCTGTCCTATTAGAATACAGGCGACCATAGCGCTAGAAACGATAATAAATGTAGAATTAAGGGAGGTCAGTCCCTCAGAGTTGGTAGGAGGTGATTAGTCTCTCAAGCTTACAGAAAAGGCATGCGGCCAAACCATATATAGGAGCTGAAGTGATGTGTAGCAGCTGGAGTTGATGTCAGAGGCGAGTGTGGCCCACCAGTGGAAGTGGGTCACGTTGTTTTAGCAAAAGAGTTACTGAAGACTTCCCAGTAGCAAGATACCATTGTTTTGTTGTGTCATATTACTGATGATGTAGAGTACCGATCAGTTGCTGAATAAGCCACAAGCGCAACACTCGGGTAATCTCATGTGTAAGAGGCTTCGTTAGTCAGATGTAACACTGGAAATAATGGAAGTAGTCTAGAGGTGATTAGTGGCTCAGTCTAGCTGTGAGGTGGTCAGTCTCTCAAGCTTAAGCAGGGAAAGTCTTCTGCTACTCCTTTGTTAAACAACTGCTTAGCATGACCAATTTCTCTATTGTTCCACGCCCACCTATGACGTCACCTCCAACTACTACACCCCACTTCTGGTTCTATGTAAGGTTTGGCCGAGTACCTCTGCTCGAAGCTTGAGGGACTGATTATCACCTGCCGAGACTGAGGGACTGATCACCTCCAAACTGCTACTTTTGCTGTCGTCTGTTCCACGGGCGAAACATTTCGGCACTGGACAGGAACCTAAAGTCGGTACCTGACCAGCCAGGCTGTGGTTCGTACGTTGGACTGCGTGCGGCCAGCAGTAACAGCCTGGTTGATCAGGCTCTGGTCTAACATGAGGCCTGGTCACAGACCGGGCCGCGGGGGCGTTGACCCCTGGAACTCTCTCCAGGTAAACTCCATGTAAGTGTTGACACATGTGTCTTATTCATCAACTTGACGGTATTATATTCCAACATAATTAAATTCTAGAAAACTAGCAATTCTAGGGTTCTAACAATTTTAGAAGTTTAATAAATCTATGTCCTAATTACCTGAATTCAAAAAACAAATTTTTATTTATTTGGTTTTCTAATAATCTATAATTCTAAGAATGTGGTTTTCTAATAATCAGGTTTCCTTAAGGGAATTTATCTCGATGTCTGTGAGGGACTCTTGATCCAAGGAACTAGACCTCTCCTCCTTTTCCCTGAATCGAACATGATTGACTCCTAATGCACAGGCGTCTTTGACCCCATATTTATTTAGCGTTTCACAATAGTGTTAATACTAATACTACTACTACCAATAATAATAATAATAACAATTAGAAAAAAAAATAATGTAACTGTAATAATAATCTAGTAATCTTCTATATAAATCAGGTGTTGTGATCTTGTTTGACATTAATGGAGACAATAATCTTTCCTGGGCTGTTATGAACCTTCCCTTATCCTTCACACTGTGTATTCATTATTCAATGGTCTTTGGCTGGAGTTGTGACTTAACATAAATAACTGCCATCTCAGCTTATTATCAGAAATATTCTAAGACCAAGGCTTAGGATCACGATCACTCCTCTTGTGCTAAACACGCTTTCTTACATTCCAAGACCAAGGTTCAGGACTGAAGTATCTCTGTCTTCTGAACACGCTTTTCAACATTTTAAAATAAAGACTGATGAACTAAATCTCTCCTTGTGTGCTCAACACATTCTTTCACAATCTAAGACATTTAGCGAAAGCTAAATTTCAGTAAGCAAAATTTTCTTTCGGGGCTTCCTAACACATTATTTTTAACGATTCCGGTAATTCTACATATACAAATACGGTTAGCTTACGTAATTATATCATACCTTATAATAACCACAAATAAACGTGTTAAGAGAAAAAAGCAGCTGCAACACGTCTGGCATCGCGGTGACTGAGAGTAACCAGTAAACGTTCAATTGAAATCTTCATGAGCATCGCGAGTGGTGTGAGACTGGGATGAAGATTCTAACTCCCTACATAGGATCTTACTCCCTACATGAAATCTAACTCCCTACTTGCGTGCTGGTGAAAGACGAAATATTTCATGGTGACTTAATGTACATCTTGGGCTTTAACTTTCACTTTCTGAGACGTGTAATATTATTCTGGAAACCTTCAGCCTCTTACTCGGAGTGAAAATCTTCTTTATATATTCACTTATCCGGTTTTATGATAACTTAAAGTCCTTGCAACAGAATCTAGCACTCTCCCTGTGGCTTTGAATTGCTAATTATTCTAGAAATGTTAGCTAGTAACTTCTAAGTAGGTTTCCCACTATAGTTTGGTCCTCTCGCTGACATATCTCTTCCTACTATCGGCTATTTACTCACCCTCGTTGTAACTAAGATTAGTTTTATCTCATACACGGTTTATTGTGGAATATTCTGATTTATTTACTACGGTCTTCTATAAGACCAACCAGCAAGACACGCTGAATTTTGGTAACATCAATAACACAAGCGTGACGCTTGTGTTATTGATGTTACGAGAGCCTTGTACACAGTGAAGACTGAACTATATGACAGCGTTTCGGTGCGACTTGGACCAGAAGCGCGAAGGGAAGGGAGCAAGAATATATATTTCAGTTCAGACTATATACGAGGGGAGGTGGGACGGGAGTAGCAAAACGAGAAGTGAGAATAGTATTAATGGTATAATATTAGTGGTGTTAATAGTAGAGATGGTAGTGAGAGTAAGAGTAGTAGTAGAAAAAGTAGTGCAACAGTAGTTATGGTGCCAATAACAAGGTAGCAGTGGTAATGAAAAAAGGGTCAGAGTGTCATATGGAAGGGGGGGGGGGTAATGAACCAGGTAATGACAAATAAAATAATAATAGAAAGAATAAATAGCGTGGACAGTGAATATACTATTCCACTCAAACACAGTTTATTAATAATTCCTTTTACATTAATAGTAATATAATTGGGAACAGGAGAACACTTTTGAATCTAGATAAATGGGGATAGTATACATAATCAGTGAGACAAGGGTTAAAATTTAACTGACGAAGCAGACTATTTACTTACAATAAGGTCAGAGGGAAAGTTCACTTCAGGAAATTAGACTCTAGCCACAGATCCCAAGACCTCCACAGCATGAGCACTGCTGCAAGCCAGTACGCTGCCTACTATATCCAACAGTCTCCTCCAGAGGATCTCCAGCAGCCCTCTCCCAGAGCTCTGTACACAGGCAGCAGCTCTCCCTGAATTTTTTGCCTAGAGCTCTGCACACAGGCCGGAGCTCCACTAGAATCTCCTCTAGTTGTTTCCTAGAGCTTATATGGTCCTCTCTGCACCCCCCTAAACTCCAGGTTTTGGGGTTCACCCCCATGTGGCGTACACCACGTGTTTTCACACCAAAGGTAGATTTCTCCAGAGTCACTAACCACTCCTTACTGTCACCGTCAAGAACAAAAGACTCGAGACTTATGGCGCCAGGCTTCTTCTAACTCTTCCCTGCCAAGGCAAGGAGCGTGACAATTTACACTGCTTAGTTAGTTCTTCCTTTTGACCTCACAAGCACAGATGTCCTAAAAACACTTCCCCCTTTCTCCCCCAGTTTAAAATATTTGAAAACTAGGACAATTTGTCCTAAGTTATTAAACTATTTTAATCCTATCCCCTTAATTCTATTACAATACAAAGACTAAATTACACATAACATAATACAAAATTATTTAACTACATATATTTCCCTCGGCCTTCTGAACTACCACAAGGCAGCATAATCAGTACACCTCGCAGGTGACCAGCATAACAGTTGCTCTCTGGTGCAAATTCTCCTTACCCGTGGTTTCTCCTTAAAACTAAATATCTGGCTCCAGTGCCTTCCATACTTCTACTAGAAATACACTAGCCGGTACTAGTCACCCTCGCACTTTAACCGTTGGGCCAAACTTCTCTGGGCTTCGCTGGCGTGGAAAACCGCTCCTATGGGTAGCATTCCTTCAAGTAATTGCAACTGGACTACTTCATGACCACCAAGGTGGCACTTCAACTAGGATTTACTGGCCTTGCCACTACTAGGATTTACTGGCCTTGCCACTACTAGGATTTACTGGCCTTGTAAAACAAGGTAGCCATGATCAATGAACCGTTTCCAAGGTCACCTTATTCCACATTGGTAACACTAACACTTCTCGCAAGTCAAAGTAGACTGGGAACATCTCACACTCTTAATTCTCTCATGGCTGGCAGGATATCCCCCCATACCGATTGCACAGGTTGGCCAGCATGACAGCATTCACCTCCATACCACCCTTGATAGCAGACTAGTCCCAGCAGCTGGAGTCCATCCCCACTGCTCGCGTCTTTCTACATCTCTGATGACGGCAGCTTCTTCATAGCAGAATCTCCCGTCCTGGCACACTAGCCAGAATCCCTCATACACCACTTCAGCATCACCGCTATCACAGCACGGCCACAGCATGGCAGCATCGTAGCACGACCACAGTGTCACAGCATGGCAGCGTCACAGCAGCAGACAGCACCACCTTAGTAGACCTACCAGCACAAGCAGCCGACATGAGCAACACCTGATTATGGTCAGATGTTCGAAATGAGGTGAGGTCACTTCAGGTCATTAACAGCACTGAGGTCACCCATCCCTGGCAACTGCGGGTAACTCGCGGCCAGTGGGTGATGGTCACAGAAGCTGGGTGACACTCACAGACACCCACTACAATGGATGACAGACCGGGGCAGCAATACAGCAACTGGGGCACATCAGCTGGGTGACTGAGCACATCGGGTGGATAACAATCACAGGCAGCTCTTCAATGGGTGACAGTTGTGGGTGAGTCGTCCAGGTCTGACTGGATGACTTCTCGTTCCTCTGTAAATATTCAGTTTCGGCCAGTTATTGCTTCCCCCCAAAAGTCTCACCCAAACACTCATATTTTCCCCCATATATCTCAAATCAGTATTCCTAACTCAACCAAATACTATATTAATTGTACAACCACACAGTTACTCAGACCCGCGGTCAAAAAGTGTCAGCTATGGTCACTTGGGTCACAATATCACACCGATGTTTACTTTAAATTTACACACAAAAAAATGTTAGCATAACACGAGTATAACCGAGCAGTCAAAAGTCACATGGGACTGGTTCCTACTATAAAAATAATAAGAACCACCACCGCTTAGGTACCATGTCAAATAGGAGGGGGCAATGAACCAGGTAATGATAATGGGAATATGAGGAATAAGGGAGTATAGGAAGGAGTGGGAGGGAAGGAGGTAGGTAGCTAATGTGACAGGTCAGTGACAGGAGTCGTAAGCAATGTGAGGTCAATCACCACCACCTCTCATTACCACCACATTACTCACTCCACCTTACAAATAAAATAATAATAAAAATAATAAATAGCGGGGACAGTGAATATACTTTTCCACTCAAACACAGTTTATTATTAAGTCCTTGTACAGTAATAATAATATAACTGGGAACAGGAGAACACTATTGGTTCTAGATAAATGGTGATGGTATACATAAGCAGTGACAAGGGTTACAAAATAACCGACCAAACAAAATATTTACTTACAATAAGTTCAGAGGGACATTTCACCTCAGGAACTGAGACTCTAGGCACAGATCCCAAGACCTACCGACAAGGTGAGGTAAAAGACACTTATTTGCATTTCAGGATATTTTTTAAAGGAAACGTTTCGCTATAATTGGCTTCTTCAGTCCTAATGCTGAGATAACTAAGAAAACGAGTATATTCTGTGGCAGAAGTCAGGTGGAGTGTCGCATGGTGTCGTAGTGGTAGTAATCATGGTGAGACGGGTTGGTTTAGAGAAGAACCTGTTGACATCATGTTACAACGGTTTGCAGAATGGGTAATATCCTGTTCATTAGCAACTTGGGGATAGTGTAACTACCGTACTTTTAATGGATAATATTACTGACAACAGTAAGGGCAGAAAAAGAGAGGTTAAGAAAGTGGTGAAGCAATGTAAAAAGAGAGCAAATGAGAGAGTGGGTGAGATGTTATCAACACATTTTGTCGAAAATAAGAAAAAGTTTTGGAGTGAGATAAATAAGTTGAGAAAGCCTAGGGAACAAATGGATTTGACAGTTAAAAATAGGAGAGGAGAGTTATTAAATGTAGAGTTAGAGGTATCGGGAAGATGGAGGGAATATGTTGATGAAGATAGGGAAGCTGTGATTTCGTGTATAGGGCAAGGAGGAATAACATCTTGTAGGAGTGAGAAAGAGCCAGTTGTGAGTGTGGGGGAAGTAGTGGGTAGAATGAAAGGGGGTAAGGCAGCTGGGATTGATGGGATAAAGATAAAAATGTTAAAAGCAGGTGGAGATATAATTTTGGAGTGGTTGGTTATTACATTATTACAATATTAGAGAGCTAGGGCAAAACCCGATTACTCGTTCTGTTATCTTAAGGATACTGCTCTCATAACCAATACTGCAATAATATAATAAAGGTTAATGTCCGGGTATATAAAAATACACACATTAAATTTATAAAGATATATATTTCTTTTACTAGTAAAAAGCGTATAAAGAACAAGAGTACAACCTTTGTACATAAAATATAAAATAAAAGTATGGACTTTGTACAATAAGCGTAATAATTTGTACTATCAACAATAATATCATATTGTTAAATTTCAACGACTATCCTGTCTTATCCGTAAGGTAACTAAGATCGTTACTTATTTTTAGTGTCACAAGACACATCACAAACTCAGTGTCACAAGACATCACAAACTCAGTGTCACAAGTTGTAGATGAATGGTTCAGAGAACCGACAAGTTGATAAATTAGACACATATGCAACACTTGGGTATCTTTATTGAGGAAACGTTTCGCCACACAGTGGCTTCATCAGTCCAATACAAAGGAGAATCGTGAAGAACAGGAGGAGTTTGAGGTGGTCAGTTCCTCAACCTTGAGTCGATGTTGTCAGTCCATCAATCTTGAATAGAATACAGCATTATATACTGTAGGCAGGAGAGGTGCAGCAAGCTGGAAAAAAAACCTCATTGCCTTGTACCTGGGTTGTATGTTACAAAAAGTAAATTATGCATGGAGATAATTTACTTACCACTGTTTACAAAGAGAGGAAATATTCAATGATGTTTCTTGTACAGGTTAACAATGGATTAAGAGGAATCCTAATAAACTTGTTATTAACTCGGTTATAATCACATACTGTATAATTCTATGATTTTGATCTATTCTAACGTAGCAGACTTATAAGTACCTTATCCACAGAATCCACCATAAATACAGTCACTGTTCTGAGGATTCCCACTAAAGAACCCATGAGGGTCTCCAGCTTTCCACTTGAAACATACCACAGAACACATGCTACATGCCACAACGCGTTGGGTTCATACAGAACCTGAAAAATAGTAGATAATCAAGTTTGACCCAGGGAAAGAGAAGTTATCTCCAAATCCTTGCATCATAAGGCTTTTATTAGCAGCCGTACCATGAGGGTTTGATCCTACATAAATTCCTCACTTCGCCTGTTCCAGATCAGGCAGATAATTGCAGATTTTTCGATTTATAAACAGTGAGGTATTCAGTGCTTGTAGCGCATTTTATTTTTGTACTTTTCGCCCCCAGCCCTGGGGCTCTCGGTCCATCCCACGCTGTCCACCACTCACTCGCTCATCCAACTTTGTTTACCCCGCACCAGGAGTAAACATGCGACTTTTGATTCTATATTTTCATCATATTCATACTTATAATGACTGCATGACTGCGTGTCTACTCAGGTTAATTAACTCTGCACCCGCATTGCCTACTGTTGAATGATAATAACGTAATAGAGGAAGGAGAGAGTATGAGAGACACAAGTGACGAAGGGAGACAATAAGTCAACTTACATTATAATTAAACTCCCCGACAAAAAGAAATGGCTACCAGGTAAAGACACTGTCCAGTTTCTTACATATTTTCCTTCTCTATATAAAATCGCAGTAAAGTTAAAAATAGAGAGGCATTAGTTTTTCCCAGCAGGAACATCCCAATGAAAAAACAACAAGAAGAGAAAATAACTGGAAGGCAGGAAGGCAACTTCCTCCCTGGAATCCATTACTTACAGCTTGAGGAAAGAAGACAAGAAATAAGGACTGTAATGCTGATTAATCGAGGCTCTTGAAGGAAGGAATATTGCGCCTGGTAAAACAAGTCTCCACAGAGTCCCTCGACACTCCACTACCAAAACTATCTCAGCCACTTCCAGTTTTGGTCATTTATCTCTGAGAGGAGATTGCTGTACTGTGTGTGTGGAAGAGGCGAGGGAGGGGGAGGCATGGGTAGGAGGGTAGAAGAGTGAAGGACAGTGGTAGGAATGAGCGAAGTATGAGTGAAAGAGGAAGCAGCGAGAGGAGGTAGGAATAAAATATAGGAAAGGAAGTGGTAGGAATGAGAGAAGGTAGGGTAGAAAGGGTAAAGGGAGGAAGTAAGATTGAGAGAGGCAACATGAGATAGAGAGGGGAGATAAGAGTGAGAGAGGAGTTAGGAGTAATAAAGAGGAGGTAAGAGAGAGAAAAAGAGAATGAGGAGGGGTAGAGGAAAGATGAAAGGAAAAGAAAGGAGGTAGGAGAAAAAGAGAGAGCCTGAGTTTGAGACTGTCAGCAAATGAAGTCCAAAACTGAGGCATCTCTAGATGGGAGCCTGACACACAAAAAAAAAAAAACTGGCTTCAAATCCTAGTGGTCCTTGGTCACAGACCGACGGGGCTATTTACCTGATGAAATTAGTTTCCCCGTAAACCAACATTATGGGACTGTCTCTAATATGTAGCAGTCAAGAGAAAGGTGACTTGTCTGCTGAATACTTCGCTGCCAAGACGCAAGTTCCTAACCCAGTTACCGAACCTCATTAATTAGCCGCAAAACCTGCGTCAAAACTGTCGGGAAGTGGCAATAAGGTATGATGAACTACATCTTTATATCCAGATAAGATGTATCCAAGATTTCTGAGTAGATATTTAGACCAGCTAGCATCACCTATAACTTGCATCTATCAGCATTGCCTAGCACAGTATAAATGGCCTTTTCTGTGGAAAGAGGCAACTGTAATCCTTTTCACATGACGGACTACATTTGCAGAGCAGGCCAATGCGACTCCAGCCAATGAATAGCATAATTTTTAAGACAATCTCACGGTAAGTAACAGCATTTTTCAACTATCACTCGTTTCTTTGTGACTATAAATATGACTACATAAAAGGTCGCTCTGGTGCTAATCTCTCCACTATGTGGCTCCAGTCATTACACGAATCAAAGATAATGTAGTAGCACAGGACATTTATGGTGTTTTCGACCGAGTATGGCAAAACTGCAAGCACTTAGAGTCTCTGGCTCTGCATCACACCTCATTAGTGATTGCCTTCATGGTAGAACTTAAAGAGTAGTTCTCACTGGCACAGAGTTAACAAGACACTCAGTCAGTGCCAGTATTCCACAAGGATGTGTGCTTGGTCCATTGTTATGGAATGTCCACTTCAATTGCTTCTTCACTTCATCCTAGACTCCCATGCCTATGTGGATGACTATACTCTGACATTTACTAATCCAAGAAAAGAAATGCCAACTGCTCTCAGGCACATCAATCACCAGCTTAACTATATCAGCCTGGGGAAACGATGTCAGTTTACATTTGTTTCCGAGAAAACACAAATGACGATGGTGTCTAGGCAGCAGGATGTTAATGCTGGAGCAGTGATAAGGATGGATGAGGATGTTGGAATTCGGGAATAAAGGGGATATCGTAGGAGTGAACGTAGATTCCAAACTGCCTGTGAAGAACCACGTGGTAAATCTTGCAAGTAAAGCAGCCAAGAAACTAACAGAATTAAGACGTATATCATACCTGCTGCTCGACAGTAGAGGCTGCAAAATTCTGGACGACACAAGTACGCTCGCACATTAAGTATGCTTCACTGTCTTGGGTTGTCTGCGCCCCGTTTCATCTACGATTTCTGGACAAAATTGAGAACTGAGCAAGACTGCTTATCTCTCG
This sequence comes from Cherax destructor, assembly GCA_009830355.1. Lineage (NCBI taxonomy): Eukaryota > Metazoa > Arthropoda > Malacostraca > Decapoda > Parastacidae > Cherax > Cherax destructor. The sequence continues at coordinate 18,894 of WNWK01007535.1, read as the reverse complement.
CCGGATATATATGGGTGGTCTTTTTGTTATGTACAAGGCTAAAACTGCCTTGTACATTACCGATAGCGAGAAGATAGCCTTTGTACAATGAGATGAGAAACAAACAGTAACTACACTCTAGATGTTCCCTTCTCAAGAACACTCTGTATCTCAGATCATTCATTCTTAGAAAGACTCGAGTTTACAACTAGAACATGTTCCTACATCATAACTACACAGATGAAATAGCCAGATGACTAGATGAAATCACTGAGCTACAGCTAGCTTCAGCATCATCCTGTTTCCTATTTGTGTGTTTCATCACAATAAAATGGATTTCAAATAAGCTTAGGTAGGAAACAGCTCTTAGCTTGTAAACAAAGGCAGAAAGTCGTCACCTAAACCTCTAAAAATCTTTGCGTAAAATAAAAATGAAAAAAGAGAATGAAAGGAAGAGAGAGTGTGGAAGATTGAGATAGAAAGAAAGCTGAAGAAGAGGTGAGGAAGATAGAGAAGAGAGGGTTGAGAGACGAGTTAAGAGTGAGAAATAGAGGTAGGAGAGAGAGTTAGGGAGTAGGGAAGAGAAAGAGTGAGAGGAGAGAGAATGAGGGAGGAAGAGATAGTTGGAGTTAGGTAGAGACAGTAGGTGTAAGTGAGGAAGACGAGGTAGAAGAACCCTTTTCAAGCCAAGTGAGACACAGCAATTGCTGGATACTGAGGAGACTGAGAAAGCAAAGTGCATAACGGAAAGAAAAGAGAATGAGAAATACGAATGAAATAGAGACGGGGAAGAAAGAACTGAGGAGTTTCCTACGAGAAGTGCTGACTTTTCCACTCATGATGAGTGGCAAGCTCATTAGTGGACTGTAATTTGTTGTTTCTGTCTTAGGGATCTACGAAGGATAGGACCAATTTAATCCAATGAACATGTTTTATTAAGTAGATGTACATCGGTCGCTGCGTGATCAGAGAAAGTTACTCCCGTATTTCATCAGCCCAGCCTCATCTACCTGAAGGAACACAAAGGAAATATTGGAGGGTGATTATAAAATTGAACGCAGCAAAATAAAACTATGTATATGTGTACGTTTGGCGAATGAATTTCTGCACACACACACACACACGCACACACACACATTATATTATATATATATATATATATATATATATATATATATATATATATATATATATATATATATATATATATATATATATATATATATATATATATATATATATATAGCAACGCTCTTCTTGCCGAATAAGGCAAGCGAAAATTTGTGTATGCAATAATTTAGCAAAAATCATTCTGAACCTAACGAAAAAAATATATTTCATTGTGTTTGTTAATTATTAAATTAAGTAAGCTTATATAAAACATATTTAGTTGGATTAGGTTAAATTAAACTGCGTTTGTTATAATAAGGTTAGCTAAGTTTTCTAAGGTTCTTTTGGTACAAAATAATTAATTTTTACGTTAACATAAATGAAAAAAATATATCTTTAACTATAAAAGAGAAACTTTTAGAAAGGACTTAATTTTAAATTAGTTATTGTTAACTGCCAAATTTAAATATTACTTATTCATATATATATATATATATATATATATATATATATAGATGCTTACATGCTTAGGGCTGTAACATCACACAGGGAGACTGCCCATCTCCTAGCTGTGAGTGCACATCACTCTGGGGACTTCCACCAAACAGTTCCAATTTCGGCAATGGGAACACGCCTCGACCCTAAGACCCTCCATATTGCAGTGGCTCTGTGCCTTGCTGCCCCAATTCACACGGAATATACGTGTATTTGCGCCAATGCGCAAGCTGACCAATATGGTCTACATGGTCTAAACTGTACCAAAACCAAGGGCTGGCATGCAAGACACAATGAAGTCAACGACGTCATAAAGAGAACCCTTGCTACAGCTGGATGCCCAGCCGAGAGAGAGCTCCAAGTACTAGCAGCCAACAATACGCACAACCCAGCAAACCGCCCCGATGAGGTCACCATCTATCCTTGGAAAAATGGCAAGCTCTTAGCATAGGACTATACCTGTGTCGACACTGGTTGACACCTACATCCATCACAGTGTTGGGCGACAGGGAGGAGCTGCTGACCACAAAGAGGAGTACAAGATTGGCAAGTACAGGGACATAAGCCAACAGTATCAATTTGTCCCAGTGGGATCAGAGACCTTGGGATCATGGGGGAAAAATGCAACACGTTTCTTTAAAGAACTGGGTTCCAGACTCATCGAGACCACCAGGGACCCAAGGGCAACCACTTTCATGTTCCAGCGCCTCAACATGGCCATCCAGAGGGGAAACGCATGCTGCATAATGGGCTCGCGTCCGGCTTCAGAGGAGCTGGAGGAGATTTATAATCTTTGATATATTGTACCAATGTATTCATGTTCATGGTTGTGTTTTCTGTCAATGTATTCTGTCTATTAATAAAGCACTTATATAATATATATAGGGGGTGGTAGGAGAAGAAAATATTCAAACAGCTCCGGGGAGAACCTCTAGTTTTCCCTGAGGTACGTTTATTGTCTTCTCTGAGGATGAGGGTTCCCAGAAATGTTCTGGAGGTGGTACCTCCCTATATATTAGAATATATATATATATATATCTGAGGATGAGGGTTCCCAGAAATGTTCTAGAGGTGGTACCTCCTATATATTAGAATATATATATATATATATATATATATATATATATATATATATATATATATATATATATATATATATATATATATTTTACATTATTGTAACCACGAACGAGTGGTATTGAATCAATAACAACACTGTGACTAGCCGAGGATTCGAACCCAAGTCGTTTTGGCCCGCTTCATGGTGAGCGAAAATAACATACATGAATGATAGCTCTAGGTCTTTCGTGTTGCAATTAACACGTCACCAGGAGCTTGTAATGTTGTAGAAAAGAGGAGGTGCAAGCAAATACAATCACAGGAAGTGCCTTTGCTGGAGTGAGGCAATGACATTGCAATCATCAACAATTTGGTCAGACTATGCTGTGATAAAAATAACCTTACATACCAAATGTGGATTTTTTTTAATTTTCCTGAATTCAGCATATGTAAATTTGAATAATATAATAATTGTGTATTAAAATATGATGCTGATTTGATGCTTCAAGAAATTTTGAGTGAAGAGTAGTGTGCAGCGGCCGCAGAGTGATACAGGGAGGGGGACGCCATAGTGAATTTAATATGTTGTTACAATAGTCATGTAATCAGATGTCATCGAAGTTCAATTGGTGTATATCAACCTGAATCCATAATTTAGAAATTGCTGACATGTTCCGGCTGTAGAACTGGGATAAATAGTGTGGAAAACCCTTACAATTCAGCAACAAGGTCGGAAAAATAGAGGACTAAATTTTTCTGAGCAGTACACCTTAGCTAAGTGATGCTTACCCATAATGTACAGTAAATTCTAGCTGTTAGAATAGAGTTAGGGTGTGTCCCACCAGGGGTTCCATAAAGGCTTAAACCAATTATGTGGGAAATTGCCTGCACAAGGTTTACAGGGTATTACCTGAATTATTATGTGCAAGTAATTTGGGCGAGGTAAGTGGGACTTAGTCACAGTAAGTTGAAGAACTGTCACTCCCTCGATGCCCACTAAATCACCACTCTCACAAAAAGCTTGACTTAATATTAAATTAATAATTACTATATTAAACATTAATACCAATAATGATAAATTATAAAATAATGTGGACTGTATATGATTTTAGAACCTGACTGTTAGAAATTGTTAATGGGAATATTTTTACAGAGACTAGAGAAGGTTTTCCCTTAACCATATTATTAGAAGAAAAATTTTATACACACAAACTTACCATTTTTTCACAGGAAGACACCTAATGCTGGTGGAACACACCCAAACCCTACCCTAACAGCTAGAATTTACGATAGCCAGCATAAAACCACTGTTCATTATGGGTAAGCGTCACTTAGCTGAGGTGTACTGCTGGGAAAAATCGGAGTCCTCTTTTTTTTCATCCTTGTTGCCAAATTGTAAGGGTTTTCCACACTATTTATCAGAATTCTTCAGCAGGAATGTGTCAGCAATTTCTAAATTACAGACTGAGCCGATATACACCAGTTGAACTTTGATGACGCCTGATTACATGACTATTGTAACAACCAGTGTGCACACATTAAATTCACTATGGCGTCCCTCTCCCTGTATCACTCCACTGCCACTGCACACCCCCCTTCACTTGAAATTTCTAGAAGCGTCAAATCAGCATTACATTTTAATACACAATTATATTATTCAAATTTACACATGCTGTATTTAGAAAAAAAAATCTAAATTTTCTACACTACAGCCGGCCGAAAGTCGTTTGCTAGATGACTTAAATTACTTCTTCCTCAATGAGACAATTCCAGCCAACTCTAGCAATAGTGGCTGTTCTCCTAGTAGGTCTTACCACAATTTTTTCCTCTTGAATTCCATGGTCGGCAATGTCTTCAATTTCACTCATGTCACTTTCCCTTAGATTACCATTCACATTTTGTTGAACACCATTAATTCCAAGGGAATTAATTTATTAATGGTAGGCAAACTTTCCTGACCGCGACACAACACCTTGACATTACTGACAACAACTTGTGCGTCTGGGTACAATGTTAATACCTTGCCCAGAGGCCACAATGTTCGATGTTGCAAAGTGCACCATACAAGTGTTCACTTAGTGTAAGAAGATACTCCTTTCGCTACACATTGGACCAATGATTAATTACTTTATTTAACATCTTAAATTTATTACTTAATAATTCTACATTAATATAATCCTCATCAATTTCTTCAAGATTATCTTAATAGATAGGTGCAGGTTCCAATGTTCGTCCACACCAAATATCACTGGCAATTATCGTAGGAGTTTCCGCACCTCTAGAAAACGGGTCTATTTAGAGGGACACATTTAAAGTTAGACATCTGTAAGTTATACAAAGGGAGACAGCCATAGTTTATCTATCCCACAAGCTCCTGAGGCAGACACTGGATATGATTTAAACGACTTTCCATACCAAATATAGATAGACCTGGTAAATGTAATACTAATATCTTTAAAAGTATCAACTGGTATTTACTGTTTTAATCATGTATATATGCATGCATGGATGTATTTATTCGTATCCATATGTTTGCACATATGTACATTTTTGTGTGTATGTATTTGTGTCTGTATAAATTGTTGGATGTATGTATGTATATACGTACGTACGTATAATTTATGTATATATACATTTTCATGCAAACATGTACGTACATGAGTACATCATCACAACCACCACCACCAACAATACCACTACTACCACCAGAAATATCACCAATACCTCCAACTCCATTGCCACAACCACCAACAACAACAACATTACCACTTTCCGTAACACACCACCCTCCACTATCACCACCTTCAATACCATAAAGCATCACTACCATCAACATATGTATATGTGTATGTATTTGAATATATATCCTACATCAACATTAGTCCTCTGTCAGCGATACTTGTAAAAGTGAAGTCGCAACTCTGTACAGCAGTTTCGTGGGAAACAATTTAATAATTGACCAAGGTTTAAAATGTGAAGCCGAATGACAAAAGCGGTCTGAAGTTATTAACAAAATCTTCGATGGTATGAGCAACGTGTTGCTGACAGAAGGATGGCTCTGGCATCAAGTCGTAAGTTCACTCAACTCAGGAAATTTAAAAATGCTCTAAAAACACGAGTTGAATTATTTAAAAAAATTCTATAATCCTTGAAGAAAAAATATTTGGATAGTTTTTGGAAACTCAATTTGATAAAACTGCATATTGGTACACAGCTCAAAATTAATATAATTTTTTTTTTTTTAAGATACACATATAGAGTTTGAATCTGATCGGAAGAGGCATTCACTAGCTATTAACTGGGAAAGAATTTGCTTAACAAAATTGGCAAATTGAAAGTTACACAGCTCAAAGTAAGAGACAAGCTGTGTTTTAATAAAGGCCATCAATTTAAAAGTTTGAAGTAATGGTCTGATTGCAACGATTCCAAGTTTTTTAATTATTTCAGTAAAATTTCGAATTTGCACGTATTCCAACTAAACTCATGGGTTACCATCGTCAATTAGAAGGAGCTTTCTTTAGTTATCGAAGAAAAAGAAATATCATTATTTATTCAATAAAACTTGGCAAATCGAGACGTATGGTACTCAGTGGCACCGTGAAGTGTGTGCTCAGGAAACCGATCAGATTAGTCTATTCCAGTTATGGCATTGATTCCAAAGATTCCATTTTTTGTTCTATTTTACTAAATCCACAAATTTGCCTTTATGCAAATGAAATTCAGTGAGTACTATCCTGGCCATAAGATGCATCAGCACTTAACTGTTGAAGCCAGGCAGAATAGGTAAACTGAAATTTATTTAACATGATTTAAAATAATAATTTCACAAGATTTTACACATAAAATCGTCAGATCTGCACATACACTAAAATATACACTATCGTTGTATATTTTAGAACTTTTCAGAACATTTGTAGCCCCAACACTGAGAATTTTGGAAGTTATCATAGTTATTTCAGGATGCTGGGAACTGGTTCAATAACTTTGGTCATAGGACCCGTTAACATGTCACTTGTTACTAGAATTTCGTCCTCGTTACCATAAACAAGTGTTGAAATTTTGCAGCAGATTGGAAGAGGCCTTTTCGAGTTATGAGCAAAATAATATCGAAGAGTAGAATGAAGAAATAAAAGGAAATAAAAATTGTTAGTAATCTATTCAGGGTAACCATTCTGGAAAACCTAAATGTTGAATGTTGCATTTGGCAACATTCCTATATATATAAAAGTAAAATAAAAATGATTATAATGCTTATTCAAAGAATTTTGAAATTGGATAGAAAAGGTAATATAATTTTGGGATTCAAATAATTAGAAACATATTTTTAAAGTTTTTCTGATATTTCCAAATTCGGTATAGAAATTTTTTTACTGTAATGTGCAGAATGTTTAAGCTTACACTAGATACCATGTGCCTGACCTAAATATGCACCAACGGACCCCAATGGAAATAAGTCACTCTGTCTGACTTTTTGTGTTATCCTAGGTTCTCTACACATATGCTGCTATGTATGATAATCTATGTAAATGTATTTGTGTATACCTGAATAAACTTACTTACTTACTAACTGGACCTATCATCAATGAAATCTTGTGTAGAATATTTCTTTCATAGGATAACAGGCGGTCGCCTCACAGAATAGTGGGAGGCAGTAACTGGTAGAGGATAACAGCAGGTAGTGCCGGAGGCTAGGCAATAGCAGGGTTTAACCCTTTCTAGCTGCTTCTTGTCAAAGAGCTGGGCTGGGCATCAAACTGTAATACTTTTTCCTCACGCCTCGGGTCTATGTCGTCCATAGCAACCTGTGCCACCTGCTCCTCAGAACTTTCTCTGCGTTTTGCGTTTGTATCTCTATGCAATCATTCCATGCAATTAAAATGCAAAATAACAGCAGCAACTGAAATTCCTCTGCGTCAAAATTATACATAAAAATGTATTGACGTATTTTTGTTTGCATAATGTTTGAGTGTTTTATAAAGCTACTCCTACACCTCCTCTTGCCATGTCAGGTAGTTAAACATGTATAATATAGTCATTCTTCTGTATGATGCCCTCACTCATGCTACGTAACTGATGGTTCATTAACAATCATATACAGTTATCAATTTGCAATATTCAGCAGTTGATCCCATCATACAAAAGTCACGGTCACTACCATACATAACTACGACAAACCTATAACCAAGCTGTGATACTAGCATGCAGATATCACCATCACAATGCAATCATACTGAATGACTAATAATTTCCGTTAAACGCAATATATAATGATAATGTTATGACATTTCATGAGAACTCTCACCAACACACACTGACTGCAACATTACCATAAACATTACCATGATGTTACTACTACCATTTTCACTAACCCATGGCTTGACACTAACCCATGGCTTGACATTAACCCATGGCTTGACACTGAACATTAGCTTGACACTGACCCAAGGTTTGACACTGACCCAGGGTTTGACACTGACCCACTTCTTGTCACTGACATATGGGTTGACGCTGAATCATGACCAGACACTTACCCATGGTTTGACACTGTACAATAGCTTGACACTGACGCATGGCTTGACACTGACCCATGGCTTGACACTGAACAATAGCTTCACACTGATCCAAAGCTTGACACTGACCCATAGCTTAACACTGACCCATGGCTTGGCACTGAACAATAGCTTCACACTGACCCATGGTTTGACATTAAATAATTGCTTGTCACTGACCCATGACTTTACACTGACCCATGACTTCACATTGAACCATGACTTAACACTGATCCATGGCTTGATATTAAACAATAGCTTGACACTGACCAATGGCTTGACACTAACCCATGGCTTGACATTGACGCAAAGCTTGACACTGACTCATATGACTTGACACTGACCCATGGCTTGACACTGAACAATAGCTAAACACTGACCCATTGCTTAACAGTGAACAATAGCTTGACACTGACTCGTGGCTTGACAATGACCCATTGCTTGACACTGGACCATTTCTTGATGCTGAAAAATAGCTTGACAATGATCCAACGCTTTACACTGATCCATGGCTTTACACTTACCCATGGCTTGACACTACCCCATTACTTTTCACTGACCCATGACATGACACTGAACCATGACTTGACACCCATGGCTTGACACTAAACGATGGCTTGATACTGATTCAAGGTTTGACACTGACCCATGGCTTGACACTGTACAATTGCTTGTTACTAATCCAAGGCTTGACATTGACCCATGGTTTGACACTGAACCATGGCTTGACATTAAACAATATCTTTCCTGATCCATGGCTTGACACTGAGCTATGGCTTGACACTGAGTCATAGTTTGACACTGACTCATGGCTTCACATTGACCCATGGCTTCACACTGAGCAATAGCTTGACAATGATCCCACACTTTACACTGGGCCATGACTTGACACTTGTCCATGACTTGACACTTAACCATGGATTGACACTACCCCATTACTTGTTACTGACCCATGGTTTGACACTAAACAATCGCTTGATACTGATTCAGGGTTTGACACTGACCCATAGCTTGACACTGTACAGTAGCTTGTTACTGTTCCAAGGCTTAACACGGACCCATGGCTTGACATTGACCCATGGCTTCACTCTGAGCAATAGCTTGACAATGATCCAACACTTGACACTGGAACATGACTTGACACTGGATCATGGCTAAACACTGAACAATAGCTTGACACTGATCCAACCGTGACACTGGACCATGACTTGATACTTGTCCATGAGTTGACACTTACCCATGGTTTCACACTGAACCTTGACTTAACACTGAACAATAGCTTGACACTGACAAATGGCTTGATACTGAACGATAGCTTAACACTGACACATAGCTTGACACAAAACAATAGCCTGACACAGACCCATGGTTTGACACGGGCACATGGCTTGACACGGACCTTTGGCTTTGCATTGGCCCATGACTTTTCACTGACCCATGGCTTGACACTAAACAATAGCTTGACACTGACCCATATGTTGACACTGCACACTAGCTTTACACTGATCCATGGCTTGACATTGATCCAGCGCTTGACACAGGACCATGACTTGACACTGGACCATAACTTGACACTGAACCATGGCTTGACACTGAACAATAGTTTGACACTGACCCATATATTGACACTGAACACTAGCTTTACACTGACTCATGACTTGACACTGACCCATGGCTTGACAATGACCCATTCCTTGACGCTGACCTATGGCTTGACACTGATCCAACGCTTGACAAGGAACCCTGACTTGACACTTACCCATGGCTTGACACTAAACAATAGTTTGACACAGATTCAACGCTTGACACTGTACCATGACTTGACACTGAAAAATGCCTTAACACTGAACCATGGTTTGACACTGAACCATGGCTTGGCACTGAACCATGGCTTGACACTGAACCATGGCTTGACACTGAGCCATGGTTTGACACAAGACCATGACTTGACACTCATACCCATTGTTGTCGCTCACCCACCCATGAGTTGATGTTACGCAGTGTGCTGCAGTAAAATTTATATAAAAAAAATAATGCTTTATAGCTCCGGTATTATTCTAAATCCAGACGTGTTTTATTCCTGTCAGTCAGGGAGAGTGGACAGGAGCAGATTAGGTGTTTAGTGCAGTAGGTTACGTACAGCAGAGGAAGGAATATGTAGCGGTGTGAGTATATGGTGTTGGGTAAGGTTTTTTTTTTTTTTAGTGTTTAATATAATTTTGTTAGTGAGGCCTTAGTATGCAGAGGCCTGTTTATGCGAGAGTACTGTATGGTGTTTTGTCTGCTGGTAACTAGTCTACTAGGCAGAAGTGAAGGAAGGAGGGAGGGATGTCATGAAACCTCCCTGTTTATATATTTTGTCTACTCGTTCGACACAGTTCCTCACAAAAGATTAATGCAAAAGCTAGAGGATCAGGCACACTTAACAGGAAAGGCATTGCAATGGATCAGAGAATATCTGACAGGCAGGCAACAATGAGTCATGGTACGTGACGAGGTGTCAGAGTGGGCACCTGTGACGAGTGGGGTTCCACAGGGATCAGTCCTAGGACCTGTACTGTTTTTGGTATATGTGAATGACATAACGGAAGGGATAGACTCAGAAGTGTCCCTGTTTGCAGATGATGTGAAGTTAATGAGAAGAATTAAATCAGTCGAGGATCAGGCAGGACTACAAAGAGACCTGGACAGGCTACAAGCCTGGTCCAGTAACTGGCTCCTTGAATTTAACCCTTCCAAATGCAAAGTCATGAAGATCGAGGAAGGGCAAAGAAGACCGCAGACAGAGTATTGTCTAGGTGACTGCAAACCTCACTCAAGGAAAAAGATCTTGGGGTGAGTCTAATACCGAGCACATCTCCTGAGACACACATCAATCAGATAACTGCTGCAGCATACGGGCGTCTGTACACCATATACGTCAGGCCCATACTGGAGTATGCAGCACCAGTTTGGAACCCACACCTGGTCAAGCACGTCAAGAAATTAGAGAAAGTGCAAAGGTTTGCAACAAGACTAATCCCAGTGCTAAGGGGATTGTCCTACGAAGAAAGGTTAAGGTAAATCGGCCTGACGACAATAGAGGATAGGAGGGTTAGGGGAGACATGATAACGACATATAAAATACTGCGAGGAATAGATAAAGTGGACAGAGACAGGATGTTCCAGAGAGGGGACACAGAAACAAGGGGTCACAATTGGAAGTTGAAGACTCCTATGAGTCAAAGGGATGTTAGGAAGTATTTCTTCAGTCATAGAGTTATCAGGAAGTGGAATAGCCTAGAAAATGACGTAGTGGAGGCAGGAACCATACATAGTTTTAAGACGAGGTTTGATAAAGCTCATGGAGCTGGGAGAGAGAGTACCTAGTAGCAATCAGTGAAGAGGTGGGGCCAGGAGTTGTGAATCGACCCCTGCAACCACAAATAGGTGAGTACAAATAGGTGAGTACACACACATGCACACACACACACATACACACTCTGCCCCCACCCCCTCATCACAAACCTCTCCCCCACTGCAACCCCCAATAGGCCCCAGCCAGGCTCCCGCTCCCCCAACCCAACCATTCTCCCTAGACCACAGTTTTAGAAAAGAAGTCGAAGGTTTGGTATACGAACGCAGATGGAATAACGAATAAATGTGAGGAGTGGCATGAAAAAATCAATGAGATGTCCCCAGACATCATAGCAGTCACAGAAACGAAACTCATTGAGACAATAACAGACGCAATCTTCCAACCCGGATATCATGTTCTGAGGAAAGATAGAAGGAGCAGAGGGGAAGGAGGGGTTGCACTGTTCATTAAAAACCGATGGGGATTTGAGGAAATGGAAGGAATGAACGAGATTGGAGAAAGGGATTACATAGTAGGTACAATTCAGTCTGGGGAACATAAGGTAGTCATTGCAGTGATGTATAACCCACCACAGAACTGCAGGAGGCCAAGAGAGGAATATGAAGATTGCAACAGAGCTCACTCGATCAGAGCAAAGTTACTGGTTATGGGCGATTTCAACCACAGGGAGATTGATTGGGAAAACCCGGAGCCACATGGGGGTCCCGAAACATGGAGAGCCAAGATGATGGATGTGGTACTGGGAAACATCATGCACCAACATGTTAGGGACACTGCTAGATAGAGAGGGGAGGATGAACCAGTAAGACTGAATCTCGTGTTCACCCTGAGAAGCTCAGACATTGAGGACATCACATATGAGAGGCCCTTCGGAGCTAGTGATCACGTGGTTCTGAGCTTTGAATACATAGTAGAGTTACAAGTGGAGAGGGTAACAGGAGTTGAATGGGAAAAGAAAAACTATAAATGGGGGGATTACACAGGTATGAGGAACTTCATGCAGGAGGTTCAGTGGGACAGAAAATTTTTAGGAAAGTCAGTAAACGAAATGATGGACTACGTAACAACAAAATGAAAGGAGGCAGAGGAAAGGTTTGTTCCCAAGGGCAACAGAAATAACAAGAAGACAAGAACGAGCCCTTGGTTTACCCGAAGGTGTAGGGAGGCAAAAATTAAGTGCACTAGGGAATGGAAAAAGTACTGAAGGCAAAGGACCCAGGAAAATAAAGAGACTAGTCGAAGAGCCAGAAACGAGTATACACAGATAAGGAGTGAGACCCAGCGACAGTACGAAAACAACATAGCATCGAAAGTCAAGACTGATCCGAAACTGCTGTATAGTCACATTAGGAAGAAGACAACAGTCAAAGACCAGGTAATGAGGCTGAGGATAAAAGGTGGAGAGCTCAACACAAAGTTTAAGGAAGTATTTACAGTGGAGACAGGAAGGACTCTGAGAAGACAGAACAGAGGGGGACACCAACAGGGAATATAGCAACAAGTGTTGGACGAAATACACACAATTGCACACTGTGTGTGCCACTAACCAAAATTTTCAACACATCCCTCGAAACTCGGCAACTACCCGAGGTATGGAAGACGGCAAATGTAATCAAATTTTTAAAAAAAGGAACCAGAAACGAGGCACTAAACTATAGACCAGTGTCACTGACGTGTACAGTATGCAAAGTCATGGAGAAGATTATCAGGAGGAGAGTGGTGGAGCACCAGGAACGGAACAAGATTATAAACGACAACCAGCACGGATTCATAGCTTTAAGAAGAGGTATGATTAAGCTCATGGTGCAGGACCACGACATGAGATAACACGCAATGAGAAGAAACTTTATTTGCAGTGAAGCCTTTTTCTTACATTTTGTGTTTCTTAGCAAAATGTCGTAATAACAATTTCAGTGCAAACATTGTGTCTCTCTCACTTACCCTTATAAGTAAATTCTTCATTGTGAAAGGTCACATTTGTTTTACAATTTACTTAAAGTGTAAATAAACACAATGATAATGTAAAAAAGGCTTTGAGAGCGTACTCAGCAAAACACAGTGATAGTGAGTGACAAAAGTCCACGAGGAGATATTGATAGGATAACGAGGCTGCCCAGAACTGTTATCTGGTGAGAGTGTAGCGACAAGAAGCGGCGTCACCACCATCATAACTCACTCCCCCGGCCTCTTATGCTCTGCAGATTTGGGAATAAACGCTCTTGATTTAAATACATTACCATAAGACAAGAAGCGAGGGTAATAAAGCAACACTGGCAATATAATACTGGAGTGCTGTCCAAAACGTTCTCAAGAACGTCCTCACTGCCTCAGTCTATGACATCACGTTCTCAGTCCATGGGTTCACTACTTCAGTCTATGATGTTATTGCCTCAGCATCAGCCATGTTGCAATTAATACTATATTTGGCTAAGGGACTGAAAATAGCCCTGGTGCTGTACTACAGTGCTCGCTGTGCCACAGTTGTGCCGCAAGAATCAACCTAAAGAAGTTCTCTATCCTGATTTTAAGATTTTTACACACACACACACACACACACACAAACACACACGGGGCAGAAACATTTCGAAGTGTTTCCTTGCATACACATACACACACACATATATACAACAGGCCTAGTGTCTAATTGGCATGTGCCTAGGACAAAAATGGTAACTAACACACACACGCACTAGGCCCAAGCAGAAGGATAACCACACCCACCGGAAGCACTCACGGAGGGCCTCAAACCACAGCAACCCGACGGCAACTATATAGTTTAACATCGCACACACACAACATTTCCCCTGTCCCCACCCCAGCAACCCAAAACCCATCATCACCACTACCCCACTCCATCACAAACCCCACCCATGCAACAACCCTCTATGGGAACTCTGCCCACACCGCCCCCATCCTGCCAAGATCCCCACAGGGCCACAGTATTGGAAACGAGGCTGAAGGTTTGGTACACAAATGCGGATGGAATCACGAATAAGTATGAAGAGTGGAATGAAAGAATAGGTGAAATGTCCCCAGACATCATAGCAGTCACAGAAACTAAACTAAATGAGGCAATATCAGACGCAATCTTCCCACAGGGATATCAGATCCTGAGAAAAGATAGGAGCAGGGGGGGAGGAGGGGTCGCACTGCTCGTAAGGAGTCATTGGAGATTTGAGGAAATGGCAGGAATGGAGGTGTGTAGAGAAAGGGACTTTATAGTAGGTACCATCCAGTCTGGGGAGCACAAGATAGTCATTGCAGTGATGTATAACCCACCACAGAACTGCAGGAGGCCAGGAGAGGAATATGACGAGAACAACAGAGCAATAGTGGACACCCTGGAGAAGGTGGCAAGAAAAGCACACATGAGGAGAGTGAAGTTACTGGTCATGGGCGATTTCAACCACAAAGAGATCGACTGGAAGAACCAAGAACCACGTGGGGGTCCAGAAACTTGGAGAGCCAAGATGATGGACGTGGTACTGGAAAACCTGATGCACCAACATGTCAGGGACATGACCACAGATAGAGGACATAACACACGAGAGCCCACTGGGAGCCAGCTTTGAGTACATAGTAGAGCTACAGGTGGAGAGGGAAAACGGTGCTGAAAGAGACATACCAGACTATAAAAGAGGGGACTACACGGGTATGAGGAATTTCCTGCAGGAAGTTCTGTGGGAAAGGGAAATGGAAGGACAGTCAGTAAATGAAATGATGGAATACATAGCGACAAAGTGCAAGGAGGCAGAGGAACTGTTTATACCCAAAGGAAAAAGAATAAATGGGAAGACCAGAAAGAGCCCCTGGTTTACCCAAAGATGCAGGGAGGCGAAGACTCAGAGGGCCAGAGAATGGAAAAGGTACAGAAGGCAAAGAACCCAAGCAAACAAGGAGATTAGTCGAAGAGCTAGAAACGAGTATGCACAGGTACGGAGGGAGGCCCAGAAACAGTACGAAAACGACATAGCATTGAAAGTCAAGTCTGACCCGAAACTGATGTACAGCCACATCAGAAGGAATACAACAGTAAAGGACCAGGTGATAAGGCTGAGGAGGGAAGATGGGGAACTCACAAGTAATGATCAAGAGGTATGTGAGGAGCTCAACTCGAGGTTTAGGGAAGTATTCACAGTGGAGGAAGGAAGGCAGTTGGGTAGACAGGATGGGGTGCGTCACCAACAAGGAATGTATCGAGTGCTGGAGGGCATACACACTTCTGAGGGGAAGGTGAAGCAGTTACTCAGTGACCTTGATACCTCAAAAGCGATGGGTCCGGATAATATCTCCCCGTGGGTCTTTCGGGAAGGAGCTAAGGTTCTAAGTGTGTCACTTACCATAATTTTCAACACATCCCTTGAAACTGGGCAGCTACCTGAGATATGGAAAAAGGCCAACGTAGTCCCCATCTTTAAAAAAGGAGACAGAAAAGAGGCACTAAACTACAGACCGGTGTCACTTAGTGTATAGTGTGCAAAGTTTTTGAGAAAATCATCAGGAAAAGAATGGTGGAGCATATGGAGCAGAACAGGATATATATATATATATATATATATATTATATATATATATATAAAAAAAAAATATATATATATTGTGCCGATTAGGTAAAACTTGCGATTTTGGCTTAAATAGCAACGCTCACCTTGCCATATAAGACAAGTGAAAATTTGTGTATGCAATAATTTCGCCAAAATCATTCTGAACATAACGAAAAAAATCCTGCACCACACACTGCATAATGAGAAAAAAAAAACTCCGACAGTTTTTTTTGTTTAAAACAGCGACTTTGCAGTCTATTTTTGTATGGTATTTATTGATGTATTCTCGTTTTCTTGGTCCCACTTGATAGAATGGTAGATATAAGGGCCCTACATCTCGAATACTTAGTTCAGCTCCCCGGCGATGGTCCGCGTGCCCAGAATACTGCTGGCATTTACCCTCTGGATCGCAACACTGAGTCTCTGAAACAGGAAGCTGGCCACTCTGTGATCATTTCATTGTGTTTGTTTATTATTAAATTAATGTTAACGTATCTAAAATATATTTAGTTGGGTTAGGCTAAATTAAATTGCACTTTTTGTAATAAGGTTAGGTAGGTTTTCAAAGTTTATCTTGGTACAAAATTATAAATTCTTACATTAACATAAATGAAAAAAATATATCTTTAAACGTATAAGAGAAAATTTTAGAAAGGAATTAATTTTAGATGAGTTCTTGCTAATTGACCAGTTTTACCTAATCGGCACGACATATATATATATATATATATATATATATATATATATATATATATATATATATATATATATATATATATATATATATATATATATATATATATATATATATATATATATGCAAGTCAACCACTATGAAAAATAGAGGAATTCCAAGCGCTTTCGTGACTACTCACATTATCAAATAACTATAAAAGGAAACATGACAAGAAGGCTTATATAAGGGGCAAGACTACACCTCACAGTCACATCACACTAACAAAGACTACACCTCACAGTCACATCACACTAACAAAGACAACACCTCACAGTAGCGTAACATCTCACGACTCTGTGAAGAGGAACATAAGAAAGGACCTGAAACTCTTCCCAAGAATTAAGATTAGTCCAATTTATCATTAAATTCTTCCCAAATTTTACTAATTATAAATGAATCCAATTTATATAAACCAAAAGAAATATTCATATTATTTTCAAAACAGCTTTTAATGAAACATGATTCTATTATATTCCTCTCAACCATGGACTTGCTTAATACAACCTTCTCAGCATTTTGAAAATCAATTGGATGGTTAAAATCTCTCACATGAATAAATAGAGCATTAGAATCTTGTCCAGTTCTAATGCTATATTTATGTTGTTTTAATCTTAGTTCAAGACTTTTACCAGTTTGACCATAATAAACTTTATCGCATATTTTACAGGGAATCTTATAGACACATCCGTCAGCCTTTTGGGGGGAATTTTTTATCAAAAGTCTTTTTACTGTATCAAGATTTTTAAATACAACTATGATATTAAAATTCTTAAGAAATGAAGGCATATCAACCAAGTTTTCATGGTAAGGGAGAACCAACATATTTTTGGTTGAATAAGGTTGGTTGTCCCTTTTTGGATTGTAAAAAGTATTCCCAGCTATTTTAAAAGATTTATCAATTTTGTTTCTTAGCTATTTCATAAATTTTAGAGATTTCTTCATCTATGAACTCTGGACTACAAATACGTAAAGCTCTCAAAAACATTGAAGAGTAAAAGTGAACATTGGAACAATTATTTGTAGGTTTTCTGTAAATTTTGAATTTAAAATCAATGTTACCCTTAATAATAAACACATCTAGGAAGGACAATGAGTTATTTACTTCGAATTCAACAGTAAAATTTATAGAATGAGCTAAACTATTTAATTTAACAAGGAAATGGTTTATGTGTACATTCTTAGGCATGAGGCACAAAATATCATCAACATATCTATACCACTTAGCTCTATTGGGAAGAATAGTGTTAAGCAATCTTGTTTCGAAAAATTCCATATATAAGTTACTAAGAACAGGTGAAAGAGGATTTCCCATTGCCATACCAAACGTCTGAGTGTAAAACTCATCATTAAATACAAATTTTGCATCAACAATACAAAGTTTAATAAGTTTAATGATATATATATATATATATATATATATATATAATTTTCGCTCTTATTGATTAAACACAACTCGTTCATGGTTACAATTCTATATATACTGCTTGTGGAGGCTACTACACCAAACGGGGAGTAGAATGAAATTAGCTCTGAGGCACCCACACCATCGTATGTCCTCCGATCACGGTACAACACCTAGCTCTGCTTGGTTCGTGATCTTTGTAGGATTGGATGGTCCAGTGAATTCTCGCTAACCATGAGACGGGCTAAAACAAAACAGGTTTGATCTCCCGGCTAGTCGCAGTGTTCTTATTGATTAAATACCACTCGTTCCTGGTTACAATACTAATACATAATATATATATATATATATATATATATATATATATATATATATATATATATATATATATATATATATATATATATATATATATATATATATATATATATATGCAAGAAAACCACTATGAAAAATAGAAGAATTCCAAGCTCTTTCGTGACTACTCACATTATCAAGGAACTATAACAGGAAACATGACAAGGAGGGCTTATATAAGGGGCGAGACTACACCTCACAGTCACATCACACTAACAAAGAATACACCTCACAGTAGCGTAACATCTCTCGACTCTGTGAAGAGGAAAACAAGAAAGGACCTGAAACTCTTCCCAAGAATTAAGA
>WNWK01007534.1:0-93038 GCA_009830355.1 Cherax destructor | reverse complement strand
CATCTTCCCGATCCCCCTAACTCCTTTTAAATAACTCTCCCTTTTTTTAACTGTCAAATCCATTTGTTCTCTAGGCTTCCTCAACTTAAATTTTTTTCCCCAAAAATTTTTTCTTATTTTCAAAAAAATTTGCTGATAACATCCCCCCTCCTCATCTTTCTTTTTACATTGCTTCCCCTTTTTTTTAACCTTTTTTTTTCCCCCCATATTTTCCCCCTCCGCACCCTTTTTTTGAAAAAACCTCTCATATGCTAACCTCGTTTAAAGTTTTTGGGGGGTTTTCCCCTGCCTCCACTACATCACCCCCCCGACTATTCCATTTCCCCTGAAAATCTGTGACTAAAGGGAAATTTCCTAACATCTCTGTGATTCATCTGAGTCTTCAACTTCCATCTGTGTCCCCTTGTTGTTGTGTCCCATCTCTGGAACATTCTGTCTCTGTCCACTTGTCAATTCCTCTCAATATCTTATATGTTGTTATCATGTCTCCCTACTCTCCTGTCCTCCAGTGTCGTCAGGTCGATTCCTTAACCTTCCTCGTAGGACATTCCCCTTAGCTCGGGACTAGTCTTGTGCAAACCTTTGCACTTTCTGACTTTTACTGCCTGCTAGGTGTGGGTTCCAAACTGGTGTGCATTTACAATATGGGCTAATGTATGTGTACAGGGTCTGAACGATTCTTTATTAAGATGTCGAATGCTGTTCTTAGGTTTGCTAGGCGCCCATATGCTGCAGCAGTTATTTGTTGACTCAGAATTGCGCCTCAGGAGATGTATGATCTGGTTATACTCACCCCAGATCTTTTCTTGATTGAGGCTTAGCAGTCTCTGGCCCCTAGGCTGTACTCCTTCTGGTGTCTTTTTTGCCCTTCCTAATCTTCATGACTTTGCACTTGGTGGGTTGAACTCCAGGAAGCGTTAGTTGCTGACCAGGCTTGCGGCTGTGTCTGTTGTGTTCTCCATGTTGTCTCGTCGATTAAATTTTTCCATCACTCCTCTTCATTCGCAAACAGGGTCACTTCTGAGAGTTTATTCCTTTCCCTAAACATGTATGCTTCCATAATACTCAAACATTCACTTCCCAGGACGGGAAAAAACCCTCATCGTGTGTGTGTGTGTGTGTGTGTGTGTGTGTGTGTGTGTGTGTGTGTGTGTGTGTGTGTGTGTGTGTGTGTGTGTGTGTGTATGTGTGTGTTATCAGAACACAGAACTCCGTGGTAAACACCGCCCACGAGTTGCCATGAGTCACCACACTTCCTGATGTCCCACCAGTCCTCACTACTTCCTCTTTTCCCGAATTACTTGCAGCAAGTTCCCGATTGGCTGCACTCAGACCACTCTCTGAGTGGCTACGCCATATCTGCCTGCTGTCTAATTGGCAACAGTCTGTTCCCGTTCGTGACGCTGATTACCTGCTCTGTTGCTACCCACTTAATTATTAACTGTTGCCCTCCTGTCCACTTTCTGATTGGCTTCTGTGTTCCTGGCTTCTCTCTTATTTCTTCCACTTGTCTCTTGTTCTTCCGTAAAACAATCAGTGTTCACCGCTGCCTTGATATTACCCGTAACAAGTCCAGCCAAATTTACCTTGTTGGCAGAGACTATATAAATATGTTCAGGTAGATATCATGTGTGTGTGAGAGAGAGAGAGAGAGAGAGAGAGAGAGAGAGAGAGAGAGAGAGAGAGAGAGAGAGAGAGAGAGAGAGAGAGAGTGAGAGAAGATAAGATATTCAATCAACTACGTCGCTTGATGAAATCTTCTTCAGTGAATTAATTTGGTTTCTGTGAGAGCAATTTCAAGTCGTCTCTCCTTTAAAAAAATTGGAAAATATCCGTAGAAGACGAAGCGAATATCCTCTTCTTTGTGTATTGATGAACACAACATACCTGAACAAGCATGGGCCTCTGGGAAGCTAAAAGTCCATTACCTTAAAAAAAATATTACCAAAAAGATTACTTGCCCTCGAAGCTGAGGCCACAGCCAGCTCTGCGTATATCTTGCCCACGAAGCTGAGGCCACAGCCAGCTCTGCGTATATCTTGCCCACGAAGCTGAGGCCACAGCCAGCTCTGCGTATATCTTGCCCACGAAGCTGAGGCCACAGCCAGCTTCGCGTATAAGAATATCGGAACCCCGCAGCTCGCGGATATTACCAGAGGGATGTAAACCTCCAAGAAGATCCTCTGGTCTTGAGGAAGCCTAAGTGAAGCCTCCATCTGGCTCTGTAAACCAGTATTTACTATCACTTTCTAACGCAGACGAGATTACCGAAGAATTTGCTCAATTTTTCCAATCTTTTGCTTTTTTTTTTGGCTGTGTGTATAAATTTGTAGTTCAGAGCGCCTGGGGAAATTGGAGGTAATCTGGTTTGATCAGAGGAAGAGGACAAGGGGATAACTCTTAATTCCTTGGATCAAGAGCTACTCTCCAGCGTTAATTAGCCCACTAAAGGGATGAGAGTGTAAAGACATGTAGAGATGAGTACGATATTATTATTGTTGTTACTGTTGTTGTTGCTGTTATTATTTTTGTTGTTGCTGTTGTTGTTATTGCTTTTTCTGCTGCTGTTTTTGCTGTTGCATTGTTGTTGTTGTTATATTTTAAATTCACAGTAAAATTCGTAGCTTACGATAACGTCAGTGCTTGAGGTGAGTCGTGAACATTCCTGGTGAACAGTGAACATTCCTGGTGAACAGTGAACATTCCTGGTGAACTGTGAACATTCCTGGTGAACTGTGAACATTCCTGGTGAACAGTGAACATTCCTAATGAATCGTGAACATTCCTGATGAATCGTGAACATTCTTGGTGAACCGTGAACATTCCTGTTGAACCGTGAACATTCCTGGTGAATCGTGAACATTCTTGGTGAACCGTGAACATTCCTGATGAACCGTGAACATTCCTGATGAACCGTGAACATTCCTGGTGAACCGTGAACATTCCTGATGAACCGTGAACATTCCTGGTGAACCGTGAACATTCCTGGTGAACCGTGAACATTCCTGGTGAACCGTGAACATTCCTGGTGAATCGTGAACATTCCTGGTGAGGCGGGAACATTCCTGGTGAACCGTGAACATTCCTGGTGAATCGTGAACATTCCTGGTGAGGCGTGAACATTCCTGGTGAACCCTGAACATTCCTGGTGGGGCATAAGCATTCCTGATGACGCTGGATTGTACTTCACGGGGCGCTAAACCCGTGTGGGTCATGCAGCACGGAAGGTTTTTTGCTTGTATGTATGTATGTATGTATGTATGTATGTATGTATGTATGTATGTATGTATGTATGTATGTATGTATGTATATATGTATGTATGTATGAATGTATGTACGTATGTGCGTGTGTGAATGCATGTACAGATTAATTCTTCTGTATAAGTATACATATGCATTCGTGTGTGTGTGCTTGTCTCGACGTGTGCGTATGTATACGTGTATGCAGAGGTGTGCGTACGTATGATTGTACCCACCTAATTGTGGTTGCAAGGGACGAGTCATAGCTCCTGGCCCCGCCTCTTCACTGGTAGCTACTAAGTCCTCTCTCTCCCTGATCCATGAGCTTTATCATACCTCTTCTTAAAGCTATGTATGAATCCTGCCTCCACTACGTCACACTTCAGACTGTTCCACTTCCTGACAACTCTGTGACTGAAGAAGTACTTCCTAACATCCCTGTGACTCATCTGAGTCTTCAACTTCCAATTGTGACCCTTTGTTGCAATCTTCCATCTCTGGAACATTCTGTCCCTATCCACCCTGTCAATTCCTCTCAGTATTCTATATGTCGTTGTCATGTTTCCCCTGTCCTCCAGTGTTGTAGGATAAAACTCAGCTCCGGTACTAGTCTTGTTGCAAGCTTTTGCACTTTCTCTTATTTCTTTGACGTGTTTGTGCATACATATACATGTGTATGTATGACTGTGCGTATGCATGAGTGTTTGTATGCATGAGTGTCCATGTATAGATGTATGTGTATGTGTCTTTGGATGCACATATATGTGTACATGTGTGTATGTGTATATGTGTGAATGCATTCGTGAGCATAGCTATTCGCTTGTGACACAGGGAAATACCTAAAGATGGGAAAACAAGTCTCCATAGTGTATACAACTATACAATGTATACAAGATCGTTTTCCAAAGATGTTTGTTCTTCCGCATCTACAGCCAAAACCAAATAGTGTGACCTTGATGACTAAGACACATGTGCTACAGTTTTTTATCTTAGTTGTTGAAACCTTTCGTCTACACAGTAGGCTTCTTCAGTCAAATGCAGAGGCAGCAGGTGTAGTAGTGTAATGAAGATGGTGTAATCAGTCTTTCAACCTTGGAGAAACAGTATGTGAGGTGGTCAGTCCCTCAGCCCGGAGAAGAGTTCAGCTCTATGGTCTTGAACGATATCGTTCCATGTTAAGCGCTACACCTGTGTGGTCATTCAGCGCAAAACGTGAAGGAGGCTCGATTCTCCGTCTGATGAGGGCGAAACAGACGCGCTTCTTGTTTATACTCACCTAGACGAGAAAAACAAACAATTTAAACTATCATTTGAAGATGTTTCTGCGATGGAATGTCTCAATACAGTGAATCACACAGTGAATCACACAGTAAATCACACAGTGAATCACACAGTGAATCACACAGTGAATCACACAGTGAATCACACAGTGAATCACACAGTGAATCACACAGTGAATCACACAGTGAATCACAGTGAATCACAGTGAATAACACAGTGAATCACACAGTGAATCACACAGTGAATCACTGTATATCGAGACGTAATATACAGTGATATATGATTCACTGTATATCACGTAAGAGGAAAGAAGAGTGATATATCAGAAGATATTAATATATTTACTCCTCTTAAAATGATTAAGCTCATAAATTGTGTACCTAATCTTATTAATTAATCTTATATAATCGTATATTGATTGTACTAGCCATACCATATTTACTGTACAAGCGGAAGTGTTTATGTCAGCGGATGTGACGCGAGTCGTGACGTGTTGTGATGTTTCCGGTGACTGATGTGACGGTGACTGATGTTAGTAACTCAGATGTATAGTATGTAAGTGACAGCGTTTGATGTACTGTACTTGCAGGGGTTGAGTCACAGCTCCTGGACCAGCCTTCGAACACTGTGATTGAGGCAAAGATATTTCCACTATTTATCACCTCTTCTTCTGTTTGGTAATTCGTTTCCTTTTTCTTTATTTATTGCTACTGTTAATCTCCTTTCTTCCTCCCCATTTCCTTCTGTATCCTCTGCTCTCTCTTCCATCACCTTCCTCTCCAGTATAGATCTTCAAGACGTTTTAAAAAGTTCGGTAATATTTATTTAACGGGGTCACTTGTGACGTTATCTGCAGCTGCTGCACCTCACTTCCAACTGTGCTATATAAGTCTCTCCCCTAAAGGGAGGGTTCTTGATGCTGATGAAAACTCTTGATCTAGGGAATTGGATTTGTGCTCCAGTTCCCTGAATTAAGCCTGAGTGCCTTCCATCTCCCCTCTCCCCCACAAGCACTGTATAATCTCTATGGGTTTAGCGCTCCCCCATAATAATAATAATAATAATAATAATAATAATAATAATAATAATAATAATAATAATAATAATAATAATAATAATAAAAATCTCTGGCTTTATGCCTCAGAGACTAACTACGTTCTAACAAGGCTGAGGGGACTGATCGCCTCCAATTACTTCTCCGATTCATCTGCTATCTCTAGCATTGTATTTGCCTCTACATTCGACTGATGAAGTCTGCTGCACTGGCAATAATTATACCTAAGTGTTGCACATGAGTCTTACTTAACTTGTCAGTGTTAAATACCATTTAAAATGTGATACAATGGAATGAAACTCTGTGGCATGAGGTTTAACACGAATGTGGGTAACAGCTGATTTTTCAGAGTTCTGGAGCACCGGAAGATCCTTCCCACGAAAGTAATGGGCAGAAAATCAACTTAATATATCAAGAATTGGTTGAATGTACGTTTTGCCAGCATAGGAGTTTACTAGTGAAAGTTCAGAGAACCGACAAGTTGATAAATTAGACACATATGCAACACTTGGGTATCTTTATTGAGGAAACGTTTCGCCACACAGTGGCTTCATCAGTCCATACAAAGGAGAATGGTGAAGAACAGAAGGAGTTTGAGGTAATCAGTCCCTCAGCCTTGAGTCGATATAATCAGTTCATCAATCTTGAAAAGAATACAGCATATGCAGGAAGAAGTGGCTTATAGACTGTAGACAGGTGAGGTGAAGCAGTCGTAGGTGCTATCAAATAAAGATACCCAAGTGTTGCACATGTGTCTAATTTATCAACTTGTCGGTTCTCTGAACCATTTGTCTACAACACTTGTCCTATTTCCTGACGAACCTAACCTGGTGTTTACTCTGAAGCTGGTCAAGATACGTGGCTGAGGGACTGACCACCTCAAATACTTTTTCTTCAAGGTTGATGGACTGATGACATCATCTTTATTTCATTTCTACTACTGCCTTTGTATTTGACTGAAGAAGCCTACTGTGTAGGCGAAACGTTTCATCAATAAAGATACCCAACTGTTGCACATGTGTCTTAATCATCAAGATACGTGGATGTTGACATCTACTTGCAGTGTGGGGTCTACCACATTGCAAGTATATATGTAAGTACTGGAGTACTGTGCAGTAGAGGCAGTGTATGCCTTATGCCGTCCACCCACTCCTGTCTCTTATACAGATTTCATGGAGTTTTTCCAGTACGGTTTTATGTGTTTGTCCCGAGTTTCCAGGAGAAGGGCGAGAGGATGGTGGGGAGAGGATGGTGGTGGGGAGAGGATGGTGGGGAGAGGATGGTGGGAAGAGGATAGTGGGGAGAGGATGGTGGGGAGAGGATGGTAGGGAGAGAGAACCTTTTGCCTCATCTATCTAGATAATAGCAGACAGTTCTTAATGAAGAGGGAAGTAGATAGATGTTCTCAGGTGATAGCTTCGGTGATAGCTTCGGTGATAGCCTCGGTGATAGCCTCGGTGATAGCCTCGGTGATAGCCTCGTTGTGAACTCTACAGTAGTCTGCGATCTACCTTTCCTATTTACTCTTAAGCACTCTTGTATTTCGCCATCCTTCCTCTTCTTTCCAGCTCCTGTCTTTCCTTTTGTTTCCTTTTCCTTCAGTCTTCTATTAATTGCTGTCTGCTTCTTTCACTACATCCATCATTTTCACCCCTTCTCTTCTTAGTCATCTCTCTCTCTCTCTCTCTCTCTCTCTCTCTCTCTCTCCATTGCTTGCCGCGGGTAACTAACTCCATTATCCAGGAATGAGAGCGTCAACTTTCATTATGTGATTTATGTTCAGGTGGTGGTGGTGGTGGTGGTGGTGGTGGTGGTGGTGGTGGTGGTGGTGGTAGTGGTGGTGGTGGTGGTAGTGGTGGTGGTAGTGGTGGTAGCGGTAGTGGTGGTAGCGGTGGTGGTGGTAGCGGTGGTGGTGGTGATAGTGGTGGTGGTGGTGGTAGTGGTGGTGGTGGTGGTGGTGGTAGCGGTGGTGGTGATAGTGGTGGTGGTGGTGGTGGTGGTGGTGGTGGCGTGATAGTTATCGTGGTTCTTCGTGATGGTGTATTGGGCGAGCACCATACAAAAAAGAACACCATCCTGTAAGACATTTCTACCTGCAGAGAAACCAGTGGGGCAGACCTACCTAGTGCTCAGCAGACCTACCTAATGCTCAGCAGACCTACATAGTGCTCAGCAGACCTACCTAGTGCTCAGCAGACCTATCTAGTGCTCAGCAGACCTATTTAGTTCTCAGACCTATCTAGTGCTCAGCAGACCTATCTAGTAGTCAGCAGACCTATCTAGTGCTCAGCAGACCTATCTAGTAGTCAGCAGACCTATCTAGTGCTCAGCAGACCTATCTAGTAGTCAGCAGACCTATCTAGTGCTCAGCAGACCTATCTAGTGCTCAGCAGACCTATCTAGTAGTCAGCAGAGCTACCTAGTGGTCAGTAGAGCTACCTAGTGCTCAGCAGACCTACCTAGTGCTCAGCACAGTCTCCTAGTGCTCAGCAGACCTACCTAGTGCTCAGCAGACCTACGTAGTGTTCAGCAGAGGTATCAGTACTTAGTGTAGGACCCTGGCTGGTCTGGTCAAGCAAGAGTGCTGTGGCTGTCTGACCACTAAGAGGCAGGCGTGCTTGACTAAGACCGAGTCTGTGGAACACACTAGACACCACTGGATATATACACTGAGATGTATATGTCTCTCAGTGTTTACACAGTGATTCTGCTCTAATCCCTTTTATAAGGCATTGAAGTATTCTTGACTGGTGGTGAACAGGTGTCACGCAACCTTGATGCCCACTGAGTACTAGATACACTTTAAGACCAATTAACCAACGATCTAGCCATCCAGATTCTCTCAAATCGTTAAATGGTTCTTATCGCAGAGTAGACCCGCATCTGTATTCTTTTCAAGATTGATGGACTGATTACATCGACTCCAGGCCGAGGGACTGATTACCTCAAACTCCTGATATTCACAATTCTTCTTTGTATGGGACTGATGAAGCCGCTGTGCAGCCAAACGTTTCCTCAATAAAGATACCCATATGTTGCCCATGTGTTTAACTTATCAGACCTGAATCTCTATGAGTGTAACACGCTAAGAGCATGTTTCATTTTATGCTGGGTATGTCACACACCCATATAGGAATACCCTCCCGACCAGTGAACCAGGTGCTAAGTGTATGATGCTTAGGGGCCCCTCGTTATGCTAGCACCTTGGGTATGTCACACACCCATATAGGAATACCCTCCCGACCAGTGAACCAGGTGCTAAGGGTATGATGCTTAGGGGCCCCTCGTTATGCTAGCACCTTGGGTATGTCACACACCCATATAGGAATACCCTCCCGCCCAGTGAACCAGGTGCTAAGGGTATGATAATTAGGGGCCCCTTCGTTATGCTAGCACCTTGGGTATGTCACACACCCATATAGGAATACCCTCCCGACCAGTGAACCAGGTGCTAAGGGTATGATAATTAGGGGCCCCCTCGTTATGCTAGCACCTTGGGTATGTCACACACCCATATAGGAATACCCTCCCGACCAGCGAACCAGGTGCTAAGGGTATGATGAGTAGGGGCCCTCTCGTTATGCTAGCACCTTGGGTATGTCACACACCCATATAGGAATACCCTCCCGACCAGCGAACCAGGTGCTAAGGGTATGATGATTAGGGGCCCCCTCGTTATGCTAGCACCTTGGGTATGTCACACACCCATATAGGAATACCCTCCCGACCAGCGAACCAGGTGCTAAGGGTATGATGAGTAGAGGCCCCCTCGTTATGCTAGCACCTTGGTTCAACCAGCCAATCACAAGGAAGCTCACCAAAGTTGTGAAGCGATGTTGTACACTCGTGAATCAACATTGGCAGACTTACCTCCGAGTCTGGTTGAAGACGGTTTTCACCGTGTCTCTTGCTTGCTATTTTTTTCTGTACATATCCTCTGTATACATTGTACACAGTGTTGTTTGCTGCCTTTTGATCGTTCCTTTTTTCTATTTTGGTTATCGTGCTACACCCAGGTGTGCAGGCCACTAGACTATACCTGTGTTCGCAATAATGAGTATACAGTCACTGTGCTTGAGAGGCCCTTGTAAGTTTATCGCTTAGTTTTGATTGTAATAATAATAAAAAATAATAATAATAATGTACTTGAGAGAGTTAGTGTCAATTTCAACTCAACCCTGACTCTCTCAGTTCGTACATATATCGGCTTTTGTTGTAATTTGTGCGTAGTGTTTATATGTGTACATACATCTGTCCTGGTGATGAAGTACAGTTAAATTGCAAGTTTATACTGTGCCTTGTTTCCTCGTTTACTGAATACTGTTGCTAAGCCGTGTACGGTGTAGTGTTGTTGTTGGTAGTTATGATGGTGGTGGTGTTAATGGTGGTTATAGTGGTAGTGTTGATGGCGGTTATGGTGGTGGTGGTGTTGATAGTGGTTATTGTGGTGGTGGTGTTGATGATGGCTATGGTGGTGGTGTTGGTGTTGATGGTGGCTATGGTGGTGGCGGTGTTGATGGTGGTTATGGTGGTGGTGGTGTTGATGGTGGTTATGGTGGTGGTGTTAATGGTGGTTATGGTGGTGGTGGTGTTGATGGTGGTTATGGTGGTGGTGGTGTTGATGGTGGTTAAGGTGGTGGTGGTGTTGATGGTGGTTATGGTGGTGGTGGTGTTGATGATGGCTATGGTGGTGGTGTTGGTGTTGATGGTGGCTATGGTGGTGGCGGTGTTGATGGTGGTTATGGTGGTGGTGGTGTTGATGGTGGTTATGGTGGTGGTGGTGTTAATGATGGTTATGGTGGTGGTGGTGTTGATGGTAGTTATGGTAGTGGTGTTAATGGTGGTTATGGTGGTGGTGGTGTTGATGGTGGTTATGGTGGTGGTGGTGTTGATGTTGGTTATGGTGGTGGTGTTGATGGTGGTTATGGTGGTGGTGGTGTTGATGGTGGTTATGGTGGTGGTGGTGTTGATGATGGTTATGGTGGTGGTGTTGGTGTTGATGGTGGCTATGGTGGTGGCGGTGTTGATGGTGGTTATGGTGGTGGTGGTGTTGATGGTAGTTATGGTGGTGGTGTTAATGATGGTTATGGTGGTGGTGGTGTTGATGGTAGTTATGGTGGTGGTGTTAATGGTGGTTATGGTGGTGGTGGTGTTGATGGTGGTTATGGTGGTGGTGGTGTTGATGGTGGTTATGGTGGTGGTGGTGTTGATGGTGGTTAAGGTGGTGGTGGTGTTGATGGTGGTTAGGTGGTGGTGGTGTTGATGGTGGTTATGGTGGTGGTGGTGTTGATGGTGGTTATGGTGGTGGTGGTGTTGATGGTGGTTAAGGTGGTGGTGGTGTTGATGGTGGTTATGGTGGTGGTAGTGTTGATGGTGGTTAAGGTGGTGGTGGTGTTGATGGTGGTTAAGGTGGTGGTGGTGTTGATGGTGGTTATGGTGGTGGTGGTGTTGATGGTGGTTAAGGTGGTGGTGGTGGTGGGAGAGTGGGTTTGTTTGAGAGATCACGTGGTTTTAAAAATGGTCGCCAAGAGGATGAGTAGTATTGAAGCAAAGACAATGTCAAGTGGGATGAAACAGTAGGCAGGAGACATCGAGAGAGAGAGAGAGAGAGAGAGAGAGAGAGAGAGAGAGAGAGAGAGAGAGAGAGAGAGAGAGAGAGAGAGCAATATCAACCCCCTTCTCCCCCGGATCTCCCAGCCTGGAGGCTGGTGTTCGTAATTATATACTTGACCAGAGGTCGGCAACGTACACCCGGTGGCATTATCTGTCCCATAACACGAAATACTGAGGCTCGCAGGCGGTTTTTTTTTTTTTTTTTTTTTGAGGACTTCCGTCATTTTGAATTCTGGAAGAAGCGCAGACAGTGAAGCGCAGACAGTGAAGCACAGACAGTGAAGCGCAGACAGTGAAGCACAGACAGTGAAGCACAGACAGTGAAGCACAGACAGTGAAGCACAGACAGTGAAGCACAGACAGTGAAGCACAGACAGTGAAGCGCAGACAGTGAAGCGCAGACAGTGAAGCACAGACAGTGCAGCTTGGCAAAACTACGATCAGCTGTGACGGGAAGTAACTCTCTCTCTCTCTTTTACTATTTTCTTTGTATCACTGGTGTTACCAGATCGTATTTAAGTTTACATATGTGTTTAAAAACTTAAAAACCGACAGACACAAAAGCATTTGTGACTGTTATACGTGACTTGAAAGCTGAGTTTTCTTCCCGTGTCGCTGACAGTCGCTCACACACAAGTGATTTCAGGCTGTCAGCCACTCCGTCTGACGTAGACATCGACATCACACCAGAAAATGTTCAAAAGGAACTTACTGATATGCAGTGCAGCGATGTATTAAGAATGAGGTGCCTCCTGAAGTGTTCTTAATCCAAAAACCAGGAGCTTCCACCTCCCTTACCTGGGATCGAACCTGAGTGCCTCCCATTCCTCAAGGTACTCTATGAACCCTAACGGATTTAACGCTCCACCCCCCCTCCTCCCCCTTCCCTTCCTCATAAATAATCAAATCAATAATTGCGTCACACCAGCGCGTCAATCAAGGTGAAGGACGCAATAACTCAACATCTGGGACGACAACTCCCGAAACAAAACATTACTTATTTATTACCGTAAACGACCGTTCGGGATACAAATCCGGATTATCCCGCTTGCGTTCGACAAATCCGTGTCGTGTCAGGGCGATATATGTGAACGAAAAAAAAATTCCATCATCTTCCACGGTGCAGTTATACATAAGAAAACAAAAAAAAATAACTAGACAGCATCACATGATATAGTTACAATACCTCTGTTAGAAACAGCCACGAGTGACGTATTAATCCGGTTATTACCCCCCGTATCCTCTGCACAAATCCGGGCCGTGTCACGTTGAATGTAGTTAATCAGAATTTTGGTGGAAGAAATTTTAACGTGGGAGAACAGCTGTCAGACTTATTATTTTTTTCTTTCTCTTAGAATTTATGTGACGTATAATGAGTAATACGGAATTTTCATTATGGATACGGGATAACATGGATTTTGATAATGCATACTGGGTAACACGGATTTCTATACTGGATACTTGGTAACACGGATTTCTATACTGGATACTGGGTAAGACGGATTTCTGTACTGGATACTGGGTAAGACGGATTTCTATACTGGATACTGGGTAACACGGATTTTCTGATACTAAGACGGATTTCGTACTGATACTGGGAAGACGGATTCTACTGATACTGGGTAACACATTTTCACGGATTCGTATCACAAACGTGTCTACCACCCAAAATAATCTAATTTACTCTCTCAGCATAAGACACTAAATTGCGTAATTTATTCAGCTGAGCGGTGGACAGATAATCCAGACTCAGCAAACTCAAAGAGAATTCAGTTAATTTGGATTCACACAGCACGGGCGGAAATGGGCGTAATTTGAATTCATGTTATCTCAGCCTAGACGGAGATGATCTGGATTTATAAAATACAAACGCGGTGAAGGTTAAGCTGGTTTTATGTATCACGAACGGAACCACGAGTAAGGTGGATTAAATAGCGAGAGAATTGAATATATATATATATATATATATATATATATATATATATATATATATATATATATATATATATATATATATATATATATATATGTATGTATGCATGCTAGAAGAACTAAACCTAACGACATAAGTGGACAGAAGGACCAGAGAAGACATGATTACAACGTACAAAATACTGTGGGGAACTGACAGGGCAGACAAGGCGAGTCAGTGAGGTGGGTCTCAGGTACACGAGGTCACAGATGGCAGCTATAAGCACAGCTGAATCACAAGGATGGCAGGAAACAGTTGGTTAGCCTTAGAGTGGTCTGAGAGTGGGAAAACCTAGACAGCGACACAATAGAGGCAGGATTGATTTATGGTTTTACGAACAGGTATGAAAGGGGGGTCATCATGACAAGAGTGAATGCAGTGGTGGCAAGCGGAGAGGAAGGGGAGGGACGCAGGAGATGAGACTCGACCCTTGCAACCACAATTAGAGGAGCACACAAAGAAACACACACACACACACACACACACACACACACACACACACACACACACACACACACACACACACACTCACACACACACACACACACTTCTTCTGAGGCGCACATCAACCAGATAACTTCAGCAGCATATGGGCGCCTGGCAAACCTGAGAATAGCGTTCCGATACCTCAGTAAGGAATCGCTCAAGACTCTTTACACCATGTACGTCAGGCCCATACTGGAGTATGCAGCACCAGTTTGGAACCCACACCTGGTCAAGCTCGTCAAGAAATTAGAGAAAGTGCAAAGGTTTGCAACAAGACTAGTCCCGGAGCTAAGGGTAATGTCCTACGAAGAAAGGTTAAGGGAAATCGACCTGACAACACCAAGTAATAGAAGTGGTAGGGAGGACATGATAACAATATATAAAATACTGAGAGGAATTGACAAGGTGGATATTAACAGATGTTCCAGAGATGGGACACAGCAACAAGGGGTCACAGTTGGAAGTTGAAGACTCAGATGAATCACAGGGATGTTAGGATGTCAATCACAGAGTTGTCAGGACGTGGAATAGTCTGGAGAGTGATGTAGTGGAGGCAGGATCCATACATAGCTTTAAGAAGAGGTTTGATAAATCTCATAGAGCAGGGAGAGAGTGGACCTAGTAGCGACCAGTGAATAATTAGGTGAGTACACACACATACACATCAACAATTCAAGTGAAAGCCAAGAGGCGCCCCAGGAGCTGCAACACAACACTAACAAACACAGATCACTGCACCAAGCAACAATTTAACTCCGAAGTAACATGTAAACGGTTTCTCAGCTTTTTTGCCTCCCGGTATAATTGATTACAGTGTTGTTCGCAAATTATTGTTATTGTATTGACCACTCGTACTTACACATGCATACCGCTATTATTTATGCACTTGGGTATTGGATTTTTATTGATGTGTAATTACCAATTTGAGTGTGTGTGTCTATACTCACCAGTGTGTGTTGAGAAGGGTCGAGTGTCAGCTCCTGGCCTCTTTTCTTAACTTGCATATACCATTCCTTTGGGTTCTTTGCTTCTGTTATCATGTTCTTGGAACTGTGTATGGAATCTGCTTCCACTGCTTCCTACACCAACTCGCTCCACTCTCTTATCACTCTGCAGCTGAAGATGTATTTCCTAACGTTTCTGGGAAACATACTTGTGTTTAGCTTTGACTTCAGCCTTTGTCTGTGTTCCTCACATAGTAAACAATATTTCGTTGTTTGTCTTGACATACTATCTTAGTATCATGTACGTCATATTCTTGTTTCCCTTGATTCTTCTCTCCACCACAGCAGTCAAGTTTTGTTTCTCAAGTCTTTCCTGGTAGTTCAATTCCTTCAGCTCCTGCATAACTGCCACAGTTATGCAGGAGCTTCCGAACATGGTTGATAAGTTGTGGGCTCCATGCTGGTGCTGCTAACTCTGTAACTTGGATAATATATGTCCTGTACACTATACTTACATTATTTTGGTCCACGAAGCCCTTTCATAAGTGCTACTTCAACATTTTCCAGCATTTTATGTATCATACGCACAGTTAATCTTTCTTCCTTCCCTGTATATAAACTAAGAACAGGTTTTTTACATAATTGTCTCTCATGATTAACTTCTAATATTCAGGACCATAACATCGCCCTTCGATTAATAGCTGTGTCTGACTCCATGCCAGTCTGGGCATCGTCGTGTCTTCTTTGTAATCTATATAGGGATTTAGACCCAATTATATCCATCCCTGGTGCCTTTTTACTTATTCACTATGTATACAATAAATAAATGTTTCTTTTGTTTCTTTGGTTTACTGTTTCCATCAGTATATCTCATTCTATTTTCTCTTATTGCAAATAGCTAGTCCCTATTTTTCTTATTCCTGTATTTAAGCATTGTACAAGGTGCTTGAATTGTCTAGTGATGTAAGATTTAGCTCACTTAATTTCTTTTTCAGCCCTCACAGTTCTGGAACTAGTCCTGGAACTAGTTATGGAACTAACCCTGGGACTAGTTCTGGAACTAACCCTGGGACTAGTTCTGGAACTAACCCTGGGACTAGTTCTGGAACTAACCCTGGGACTAGTTCTGGAACTAACTATGGGACTAGTTCTGGAACTAACTATGGGACTAGTTCTGGAACTAACCCTGGGACTAGTTCTGGAACTAACTATGGGACTAGTTCTGGAACTAACTATGGGACTAGTTCTGGAACTAACCATGGGACTTGTTCTGGAACTAACTCTGGAACTAGTTCTGGAATTAGCATTTGAAGTTTCTCAATTTCTTTTGGTGGCTCCGCGTACTCCAGCAGGGGACTCTTTCATGCAAACCGATTTCTCAGAATTGAGATTCCTGAAGGCTATTCTCATCCGACGCTTAGCGGACGGAGGGTCGAGCCTCCATTACTCCTTGTGTTGTATAAGGCAAGAAGTAATGGAGGCTTGTTCAAGTCTTGAACTCATCCGGTTCAAGTCTTAATGGTAAACTTTTGTTTTTTTTCAGATTTATAACCTTTCTTTTTCTGGGGGAAGAATTCCATTAAGTACTTGTCATGCCATTTTAAAACCTTTTTTGTAGCATGTTGCAGTCCTATTCTTTCATCACTCTTCTATTTAATTTTGCGTGGTCTACAACAGCTGACATATCAGGATATATTATACTCCTTAGATCATTTACGTATATCAACAATAATATGGGTTTAAAAACTGAATCTTCTGGTAGTTGGTTTGTTATTTCTCTTCATCCTAATATCACTTGCACTGTGATGTTCTGCCATCTGTTGACCAGGGATTCTCTTGCTCATTAGAGTTCCCTTCCGGTCACTCCAGTCTGGTTTTCCTGTTTGTGGAATGATCTCTTTGAGGGATCATCTCAAAGCCCTTTTGACAGTCTAGGAACATTCATCCTCACATTCATCCTGTAAGGATGAATGTGACATTTTATTGTGACATTTTATTGTGGCAACGTTTCGCTCTCCAGGAGCTTTATCATCCTGCTCGTCCTTCTCTTTCCTCTCTCGTATTTGTCATCGTATCATAAAATTCTGCGAAGATAGGCAGGAATTTTCCTGGATGAACCATTCTTATTTATCACAAACTGTGTTTTCCAGATGATTTAATTCTTATTATATTTTCCATTACCTTGTAAGGTATAACTATATGCGATACTGGTCTGTAGTTTAGCACTTTTCCAGTTCTTTCACGATCAATACCATGTTTGCATATTTTGTTTTAGCTTTCTGGGAGCTCACCTGCCTCCAGTGATTGTTGACTCTTGTCGGAGGCTGGCCTGGTATCTCCAGTGATTGTTGACTCTTGTCGGAGGCTGGCCTGGTATCTCCAGTGATTGTTGACTCTTGTCGAAGGCTGGCCTGGTATCTCGTCTCCTTCAGCATCCACTGGAGGAGTTTATCTGGTTTTATCGCCTGTGCTCTCTTACTATTTCAGCGTATTGCTTGCTCTTCATTTAAAACAATGAGTGCTGTACTGCTTCTATAATAAGTACATTTGTGTGTGTGTGTGTGTGTGTAAATAACCACCTCTTAGCCTTCCTGTACTAACTTTATAGTGTCAAATCTGAGTGGATTCCGAAGTTAATGCCTTCCCTGCCACCTCCCCTCTACCCTTCCCTACACAACAAACATTTCACATCCACTCCACCTTACCTCTTTCCCTCTTCGCATCCCCATCCCCCCAACTGCACCACTAACAACCGGTCTTCAGAACCGATTTACCGTAGTCGAGGAAAATGACCCCGGGTGAGATCACAAACTGCGGCCAGAGCTCCGGGATTGCGGAAACACAACACATTTAATAGTTCAGCCATTACGTGTGCTGTGTTGCTGCTGCATACTGGAAACTCACTTCTAGGGAAAGTGCAGCGTCCAGTTGTGATGCCTTGTGAAGCGTGGGAGATTGTTATAAAGCCCAGTGCAGCGAGGGTGACTCTTGAGATGACTTACGTAAAGTGAGTTACTGTTTACGCTCCATCTTACTGGATCTAGCGTCCCTCTAGACGGATTCTCTATTATCTTACTTCATCTTGCTGTCTCTTTCGTATTCTGAGCACTCATCTATATATATGCAAAAAGATCACAGTAAACAGGTGATATTAAAATATGCAAGACAACCACTATGAAAAAAATATAGTTCCTTGATAATGTGAGTAGTCACGAAAGCGCTTGGAATTCTTCTATTTTTCATAGTGGTTGTCTTGCATATCTTTATCTACTAACTACTACTACTACTACTACTACTACTACTACTACTACTACTACTACTACTACTACTACTACTACTACTACTACTACTACTAATACAGAAATACTTGAATAATGACACTGTCAGTAAAAGTCACAAGCACTGAATAACAAAAATAATTTTAACCACTGTAATAAGGCTTGGTGCAGGCTCGCTCCTCCGTTAGGCACTGTATATACGTGTGTGTGTGTACTCACCTAGTTGTGGTTGCAGGGTCGAGACATAGCTCCTGTGTACTCACCTAGTTGTACTCACCTAGTTGTGGTTGCAGGGTCGAGTCAAAGCTCCTGGCCCCGCCTCTTCACTGGCCGCTCTGGGTCACTCTCCCTGCGCCATGAGCTTTATCATACCTCTGCTTAAAGCTATGTATAGAGCCTGCCTCCACTACATCGCTTCCTAAACTATTCCACTTCCCGACAACTCTGTGACTGAAGAAATACTTCCTAACATCTCTGTGATTCATCTGAGTCTTCAACTTCCATCTGTGTCCCCTTGTTATTGTGTCCCATCTCTGGAACATTCTGTCTCTGTCCACTTTGTCAATTCCTCTCAGTATCTTATATGTTGTTATCATGTCTCCCCTATCTCTCCTGTCCTCCAGTGTCGTCAGGTCGATTTCCCTTAACCTCCCCTCGTAGGACATACCCCTTAGCTCCAGGACTAGTCTTGTTGCAAACCTTTGCACTTTCTCGAGCTTCTTCACATGCTTGGCTAGGTGTGGGTTCCAAACTGGTGCTGCATACTCCAATATGGGCCTAACGTACACAGTGTACAGGGTCCTGAACGATTCTTTATTAAGATGTCGGAATGCTGTTCTTAGGTTTGCTAGGCGCCCATATGCTGCAGCAGTTATTTGGTTGATGTGCGCCTCAGGAGATGTGCCTGGTGTTATACTCACCCCAAGATCATTTTCCTTGATTGAGGTTTGCAGTCTCTGGCCCCCTAGGCTGTACTCCGTCTGCGGTCTTCTTTGCCCTTCCCCAATCTTCATGACTTTGCACTTGGTGGGGTTGAACTCCAGGAGCCAGTTGCTGGACCAGGCTTGCAGGCTGTCCAGATCCCTTTGTAGTTCTGCCTGGTCCTCGTCCGATTGAATTCTTCTCATCAACTTCACATCATCTGCAAACAGGGACACTTCGGAGTCTATTCCTTCCGTCATGTCGTTCACAAATACCAGAAACAGCACTGGTCCCAGGACTGACCCCTGTGGAACCCCGCTCGTCACCGGCGCCCACTCTGACACCTCGCCACGTACCATGACTCGCTGCTGTCTCCCCGACAGGTATTCCCTGATCCAATGTAGTGCCTTCCCTGTTACCCCTGCCTGGTCCTCCAGCTTCTGCACTAATCTCTTGTGTGGAACTGTGTCAAACGCCTTCTTACAATCCAAGAATATGCAATCTACCCACCCCTCTCTCTCTTGCCTTATCGCTGTCACCCTGTCGTAGAACTCCAGTAGGTTTGTGACACAGGATTTCCCGTCCCTGAAACCGTGTTGGCCGTCGTTGATAAGCTCATTCCTTTCTAGGTGCTCAACCACCCTTCTCCTGACTATCTTCTCCATGACCTTGCATACAATACATGTCAGTGACACTGGTCTGTAGTTTAGTGCTACGTTCCTGTCTCCTTTTTAAAAATTGGAACTACATTTGCTGTCTTCCAAACCTCAGGTAGTTGCCCTGTTTCGATAGATGTGTTGAAGATCGTTGTTAGGGGTACACATAGCTCCTCTGCTCCCTCTCTCAGGACCCATGGAGAGATGTTATCTGGCCCCATCGCCTTTGAAGTATCTAGCTCGCTTAGTAGCCTCTTCACTTCCTCCTCATTTGTGTGTATTGTGTCCAGCACTTGATGGTGTACCCTACCTCTCCTCCTTTCTGGAGGCCCTTCTATCTCCTCTGTGAACACCTCTTTGAATCTCATGTTGAGCTCCTCACACACTTCCCGGTCATTTCTTGTGACCTTCCCTCCTACCTTCCTCAGCCTGATCACCTGGTCCTTGACTGTTGTTCTCCTCCTGATGTGGCTGTACAGCAGCTTTGGGTCAGATTTGGCTTTCGCTGCTATGTCATTCTCGTACTGTCTTTGGGCCTCCCTTCTGATCTGTGCATATTCATTTCTGGCTCTACGACTGCTCTCCTTATTCTCCGGGGTTCTTTGCCTTCTGTACCTCTTCCATTCCCTTGCACACTTGGTTTTGGCTTCCCTGCACCTTTGGGTGAACCATGGGCTCATCCTGTCTTTTTCGCTTCTCCTGTTACCCTTGGGTATAAACCTCTCCTCAGCTTCCTTGCAAATTGTTGTCATATATTCCATCATCTCGTCGTGTGTGTGTGTGTGTGTGTGTGTGTGTGTACTCATCCATTTATTCGCATATTTGTGGTTGCAGGAGGTTGAGTCTCAGCTCCTGGCCCCGCCTTTCCGCTCGCCCAAAAGACCAAACCAAATCATCGTCCCCACAACTGTAATAACCTCGATTATTGATAACTACAGATAAGGTAATAACATTTAAAGTAATTGTTACACGTAAGATAATTGTCAGGTAATCACAGGTAAGGTTAATTAGAGGTGAGATCATTACAGGTAAGTTTAAATAAAGGTAAGATAATTTAAGATATGCTAATTACAGATAAGAATGGAGCTTTGAACAGCGTTTTGAACAGCGATTTAAAGAGCGCTTTGAACAGCGTTTTGAACAGCGTTTTGAACAGCGTTTTCAACACCGTTTTGAGCAGCATTTTGAACAGAATGTTCAACAACGTTTTGAACAGCCTTTTGAGTACCGTTTGGAACAGCATTTTCAACAGCGTTTTGAACAGCATTTTTATTAGGATTTTGAACTGTATCTTGAACGGTATTTCGAACGGAGTTTTGAACATAAAGAACAATGTTTTAAACATTGTTTTAACATTAAGATCAACGTTTTCAATAAAAGTTTTTTTAAGAAACGTTGTTTGACAAGTTTCGAACAAAATAATGAATAACATTTTCAGAAACTTTATGAACAGCGATATGAACAACTTTGTGAACAATGGTATGCACAATGCTATGATTCAACTTATGAACAATTTCATGAACAGACATGAATACCGATATTCAGTGTGTGTATGTGTGTGTGTGTGTGTACTCACCTAGTTGTACTCACCTAGTTGTGGTTGCAGGGGTCGATTCACAGCTCCTGGCCCCGCCTCTTCACTGGCCGCTACTCGGTCACTCTACCCGTTCCATGAGCTTTATCATACCTCTCCTTAAAGCTATGAATGTATCCTGCCTCCACTACATCACTTTCCAAACTATTCCACTTCCTGACCACTCTGTGACTGAAGAAATACTTCCTAACATCCCTGTAATTCATCTGAGTCTTCAACTTCCAACTGTGTTCCCTTGTTGCTGTGTCCCATCTCTGGAACATTCTGTCTCTATCCACCTTGTTTATTCCACGCAGTATTTTGTATGTCGTTATCATGTCTCCCCTAACCCTCCTATCCTCCAGTGTCGTCAGGCCGATTTCCCTTAGCCTTTCTTCGTAGGACATTCCTCTTAGCTCTGGAACTAACCTTCTTGACGTGCTTTAACAGGTGTGGGTTCCAAACTGGTGCTGCATACTCCAGTATGGGCCTGACGTACACAGTGTACAGTGTCTTGAACGATTCCTTACTAAGGTACCGGAACGCTATTCTCAGGTTTGCTAGGCGCCCATATGCTGCAGCAGTTATTTGGTTGACGTGTGCTTCAGGAGACGTGCTCGGTGTTATACTCACCCCAAGATCTTTCTCCTTGAGCGAGGTTTGCCGTTTTTGGCCACCTAGCCTATACTCTGTCTGCGGCCTTTGCCCTGAGGCCTGGTCACAGACCGGGCCGCGGGGGCGTTGACCCCCGGAACTGTCTCCAGGTACTCCAGGTAATTTCCCTGATCTTCATGACTTTGCATTTGGCGGGGTTAAATTCGAGAAGCCAGTTGCTGGACTAGGTGTCCAGCCTGTCCAGGTCTCTTTGAAGTCCTGCCTGATCCTCATCTGATTTGATTCTCCTCATCATCTGCGAACAGGGACACTTTTGAGTCTATCCCTTCCATCATGTCATTTACATATACCAAACATAGCACTGGTTCTAAGACTGACCCCTGTGGGACCCCGCTTGTCACAGGCGCCCACTGTGATACCTCATCACGTACCATGACTCGTTGTTGCCTCCCTGTCAGGTATTCTCTGATCCATTGTAGTGCCCTTCCTGTTATACGTGCCTGATCCTCTAGCTTCTGCACTAATCTCTTGTGAGGAACTGTGTCAAATCCCTTCTTGCAGTCCAAGAAAATGCAATCAACCCACCCCTCTCTCTCGTGTCTTACTTCTGTTACTTTGTCATAAAACTCCAGTGTGTGTGTGTGTGTGTGTGTTTGTGTGTGTTTGTGTGCGATTGTGTGTGTGTGTGAGTGAGTGTGTGTGTGTGTGTGTGAGTGTGTGTGTGTGTGTGTGTGTGTGTGTGTGTGTGTGGACATTTTCAATAATGCTGAAGCTTGCTACGTTCCCCCAAGGTGCCATGAATGCGTCATGAACGTTCTTTTGTACCACCGGGTAATACCTGTCTGCGGTAACATTCTCAAGACATGTGAATGTTTACGATCCTCTGTCGTAGAACAGCAGAATAAGAAGTGACGTATTCTGATGTTTAATTTTTTTTTTTCGTTTAAAAAAAAGTGACGTATTCTCGTTATGTTTACGATCCTATTTCGTTAACAAAAATGAAGTATTCTCGCAATGTTTACAGTTCTATATCGTAATTAAGTGACGTATTTTCACAATATTTACGAACGTATATTGTAATTAGATAACGTATTCTTATAGTATTTACGATCCTATGTCGTAAATAAATGACGTATTCTCGTAATGTTTACGATCCTATATCGTAAAACAGCTACGAAAAACTTGACATTCCTATACTGTCCTTTTAAATAAGGACGTCCTCATAAATAAGAACGTATTATTAACATTTGCTAATGTTTAGTGGGACAAAGTCGGTCGTCGATGTTGATAGGATGGATGGATTGATTAGCTTATGGACTGATGGGTTGAATAATAGACTGATGCATTGAGTTATGGATGACATGATCGCCTCTGCTTGCAATGCATCTCCAGCTGCAGGCAAACATCTCACACATGCAGTATAAAACGATACTTTATTGACAACATTTCGCCCACACGGTGTAGCCTTCAAGTCTTAAACAAGCAAGATCTGTTTGCTACTTGATAAAGCCCACTGTCTGGGCGAAACGTTGTTGGCAAAGGATCGCAGTTATACTGCACTGGTGTTCCTTTATTTGGTCGTAACAATGTTTCATACCAGTTATCTCCATCTTACTTTTGGCCACCAGTTTAGGGATTTGGTGAAACGAGAAGTGCAAAATGTACCCATCATTACTGGCTAAAGACATCGCGTACACACACACATATGTATATATTTACACTCTCACAATGCAGAACGTTTGAA
The DNA here is from genome assembly GCA_009830355.1 of Cherax destructor. NCBI lineage: Eukaryota > Metazoa > Arthropoda > Malacostraca > Decapoda > Parastacidae > Cherax > Cherax destructor. The sequence continues at coordinate 69,661 of WNWK01007534.1, read as the reverse complement.
ATGATTCCCGGTTACATAATTATCAACTCCTATGTCAATATGTAAGTTAATTAAGCTGCAAGGAACAACGAGTCCAATACCGGACTGCATCACACAAAACCCTCAAGACGCGCACATGAATCACGGTGTGCGACTCACTGTCACGCGACCTTAAGTTCACTCAGTGCATGTGTGTGTGTGTAGATACCATCTACTCAATGATTACGTTCACAAAATATAGTGGGAAGTCACCAACGAGGCAATCAAAGATAAAGTTCATTCATTCCTAGCAAAGGCTGAGTCTTAAAGCTGGGAAAAATACTAAATCTCCTCGCAGAGACACAGTCCACACATTGCACTGTATAGACTAAGTGTTTTGGAGTGTGTGTGTGTGTGTGTGTTATGGATACTCTGAGCAACAGAGTGGCGACCCTTGCTACCAGAGGCAAAAACAACACTGTAGTTTAAACAGTTCATACTGGACATTACTGCCAGAACCTCAGTCAACACACATGACTGTGTAGACCGCCAAGGCTCTCAGGAGTCCACATGCGCTGCAGACAGAAGATAAGGTTCAGAAATTCTAAATCACAAAAACGTAAATTTTACGTTTAGGTTATGATGTACGTTGAATAGTATATAGGTGACAGGAAGAATCTTCATAACAGTAATAACAGTATAGTTTTCTAAGCCTACAGGTAAGTTTAAATTTCTCTAAAGGTAAGAGAATTATTTAAAACCATAACGGGACATCAGGGAAGCTTGTCAGTCCAAGATATTAAGCCCTTTTTTTTTATCATATTAGCACCTAGATTCAACAGTGAAAGGTTAGAATTTCATTTTACAAAATTTGTGTCATTATTCCAGATCTATTATGACTAATTTAAGTTTTGATTTGTGAGTTTACTCTTAATTTCCAATTATACCTTTAAGCTTTCCTAACACCTGCGTGAGTGCCGAGTGCCGAGTGCCAGACAAGGTGTCGCCTGGGATTTTTGTGGTGTTGAACATGGCTGGTGCAGCTCCCTACTACGCTAACTCCCAGATTTTTCACTTCATTTATCAATTTCTTCCATCGCAACGCTCCTGATGAAGCACTGGAGGAAGTGCGAAAGGCCTTGAGCTGATTCATCTCTTCCTTCTCTGTGGCTTGTTTTATATTTTGACTGTTTGCAATTGGTTGCGACGCATAAAATACTTATATACTAATTATACAATGATTTCAAAATAAGGTATAAAAATGCATAATAATGTCTGGAATAGTTAGTTATTATGAGAATATTGTGTGTTTGTGTGTGTGTGTATGTGTGTGTGTATGTGTGTGTGTGTGTATGTGTGTGTGTGTGTGTGTGTGTGTGTGTGTGTGTGTGTGTTAGCCACTTACTTCCCACAGGCACTGTGCTTGTACACGCTAGAACAGGAAGGTTGGCTTCTTTTAGCGGACAGAGGATAGAGTCTCTCACACTCCTTGAGTTGAATGTCCCACACGGGTTCATTGCGTCATGTAAATGCAGTATACGTATAAGCTTAAGTCGGCTTAACCGGTTTCCGAGAATTCTTGAATAAGCCTTAACATGCTCACCCTCTGACAACACGTTCAAACACCTCGTCTCTCCGTTACGATCTCATACACGTACACCAATACACAGGATGTGAGAAAAAGACTGACCCACTACCCACACGGGTTTAGCGGTTGACATGAATAATGGTGATGTTGATAATAATAATAATAATAATAATAATAATAATAATAATAATAATAATAATAATAATAATAATAATAATAATAATAATAATAATAATAATAATAACTGCAATAATGTTATTTAAAACTTAATGAAAATTACAGAAAGATAAAAACTACACCAGCTCCATAACAACCAGAGGCCAACATGCATATAAGTGTTACCCAAAACCTTTAAATCCGAGGTTCCTCCTCAGGCGTCAGCAGTGCACCAGGGAAACTAGCAGGAGTGTTGGGGGTGCACCAGGGAGACTAGCAGGAGTGTTGGGGGTGCACCAGGGAGACTAGCAGGAGTGTTGGGGGAACACTTCTCCAAACTCCTAGGCGCGATTAATGACACTTGGGTGATTCATCAGACAGGACTGAGAACACCAACATCAAGAACGAGAAACTAACCAGTCTTAGACATCACATCTGTGTTCACTAGCATTCCCACTACTCTGTTAGAAGGTAATTTTCCAGCTAAGGATTTCCTCGATATTATCTAGCCATGCATCGGTTTTAACCGCTTCTTCTCATGCAGCGACTCTGTGTACAAATAATCCTTAGGGATCGCCATGGGTTCACCCCTTACTGTGGTCCTGACTTATCTGTACCTGGAGCACCTGGAGGAGGGAACAATATAACCGCACAAGACAAGTGGTGTCTGGTGGCTGTGTTACATGGACGGTATCGTACTTATCGTGCCCGGAGGGCTCGACACAGATCACTAACAAAATCTCCTCTGAATGGTAGAGCGCTAGGCCTGCTACCTACTCGTATGGACCACAGTTCGAGCCTCCTTCTGTTATTCACACACACACACACACACACACACACACTCCGCTACTCTAGCTTGATAATGACTTCTGGAGATAATGGTGTGGGAAAGGCTTGAGAAAGTCAGACAGTCGCTTGTGTACTGACGGAATTAACTGACCAAATTTTGCATAATGGATGAGCTATTGGCTGAGGTGAATGGAAGAAGCAGTCGTGGTAGTGCTGCTGTACTCTGTGCCTCGGTAAATGAAAAATCTCTCTTCCTCCACATTTAATTTGGCTCGGCCAAAGAGAACAGATTCGGTTTTAGTTTGTCGTCTTCATTGTGTGTGTGTGTTGTATTCTAACCTACTTGTATTCACATCATCGTAGTTGCTAAGGTCGAGTCTATCCTTGTTCTTCTGTTCTCTGTTTTGTTCCTTTAGTCTCTCCTCATCGCCCGTGACCCAAAACGTTGGGACTAGTCACATTGTGAACTTCTGCATTTTTTCCATTTTTTTATAAAATACTAGATCAGCTGTTAGTTCTATACTGGTGTTGCACACTCGAAGTTGGGCCTGACATATGTCATGTATTGTGCTATGAATGATTCTTTGTTGATTTTCTTGAAAGCTGATATTAGATTTTAGAGACATGCATTTGTTGCAGATGTTATTTTGTTGACATAAGCCTCATGTGATATATTCGGCACTATGCTCACCTCTTGGTCCTTCTCCATGAGTGATGTTTGTAGCTTTTATCTTCACGAGCTTGTATTCCGTTCCTGGTCTTTTCTACCTTGCTCTAATTTTCATAAACTTGTATTTGATGAAGTTGAATTCGACTTGCCAGACCAATTCTCAGCTTAATTAATTCTCAGCTTAATTATCCTGTCCATAACTATAAATAAAGAACAAAACGGCATAATACCGTGACTTGGACCGAAACGTCGTCATAAGCGGGTTATTTCTGTACATAATCATACATGCTATGAATGTCAGTGACACTGACCTGTAGTTTTATTCAATCCCTCAACTGTACCCTTCACCTTATCTGCTCTGTACCGATCGAGGTACTTAAATAGACTGGGCAAATTTTGGCCCTTGTTTTTTTTTAACCTACCTAGCATTGACCAGTAGGCCTGTTGCAGTGCTCCTTCTTTCTTATGTTCTTATCTCTGGTCCGTCCGCCACCTGCATCTCGTTGTGCTCCCTGAGACCTCATAAATGCCATGAGTCTTCAGCGAACTCCCTCTGTCCTCCTTCGACTGTTTTTATTTACCCTTCAGATGTATTGTCTCTTGTTAACAGATCCTTTGCCCAGTCATATTTACCCTTGAAGTTGTGCACTGAGGTTGCCTCCGCCACTGCCTCATCCGAGTCGTTCCTCAGACTATAAAAACACTCCCTATGGATCATGTGTGTCTTCAGCTTTCACTTGTATCCTCTTAAGGAATCCTGGTCCTCTTAATAATAAAAGAGGTTGTCCCTATCAGCCCTGTTAGCTTCAACTCTCATCAGACTGAGAGCTTCAATCTGTCAACAGCCAGACAGCTTCAACGTGTCATCAGACTGACAACTTGGACTTGTCATCACGCTGACAGCTTCAACCTGTCATCAGACTGACAGCTTCAACCTGTCATCAGGCTGACAGCTTCAACCTGTCCTCATGCTGACAGCTTCAACCTGTCATCGGACTGACAAGTTTAACCTATCATCATACTGACAGCTTCAATCTTTCATCAGACTGACAGCTTCAACCTGACAGCTTCAACCTGTCATCGGACTGACAAGTTTAACCTGTCATCACACTGACAGCTTCAACCTGTCATCAGACTGACAGCTTCAACCTGTCATCAGACTGACAGCTTCAACCTGTCATCAGACTGACAGCTTCAACCTGTCATCGGACTGACAAGTTTAACCTGTCATCACACTGACAGCTTCAACCTGTCATCACACTGACAGCTTCAACCTGTCATCAGACTGACAGCTTCAACCTGTCATCAGGCTGACAGCTTCAACCTGTCATCAGACTGACAGCTTCAACCTGTCATCAGACTGACAGCATCAACCTGTCATCAGACTGACAGCTTCAACCTGTCATCAGACTGACAGCTTCAACCTGTCATCAGGCTGACAGCTTCAACCTGTCCTCATGCTGACAGCTTCAACCTGTCATCGGACTGACAAGTTTAACCTATCATCATACTGACAGCTTCAATCTTTCATCAGACTGACAGCTTCAACCTGACAGCTTCAACCTGTCATCAGACTGACAGCTTCAACCTGTCATCAGACTGACAGCTTCAACCTGTCATCAGACTGACAGCTTCAACCTGTCATCAGACTGACAGCTTCAACCTGTCATCAGACTGACAGCTTCAACCTGTCATCACTGACAGCTTCAACCTGTCATCACAGCCAATTGACGAGCTTCAACCTGTCATCAGCTGCAGCTTCAACCGTCATCAGCTGACAGCTTCAACCTGTCATCAGACTGACAGCTTCAACCTGTCATCAGACTGACAGCTCAACCTGTCATCAGGCTGACAGCTTCAACCTGTCATCAGACTGACAGCTTCAACCTGTCATCAGACTGACAGCATCAACCTGTCATCAGACTGACAGCTTCAACCTGTCATCAGACTGACAGCTTCAACCTGTCAGAGAGTATTATATTTCTCATGTCAGCTGTCACTGGCCAGTATTAAAGTATTTATATTGACTTAATAAATCTTGATCTTCTCATCGAGTTCCACGTTCATTTTCTTTCCATATTTACTTCATATTCAGACACCGTCCTCATCACCTTCGCCAGGTGCTGGACGTTATTCATATTCATGATTCACCATTATTGCTGGACATCGTCGATGTCATATTCAGGACATCATTATCACTCGTCATATTCACTTATATTCATAACTCACCGCTCGACACCCTCCTACTTATTAATAATTTTCTTGCACGTATCAAGGCATTGTTGAGGTAGTGGCGAGGGAGAGCTAAACTCGTAGGGGTTACAGCTCCTGGGGAATGGGAGGCAATCAGGATCGATTCAAACGATGGGCTAACTAGCTTCAATTCCTTCGATTGATGGATTTTATTGGTCACAAGTCACCTTGCTTGTGTGTGTATGTGTGTGTGTGTGTGTGCGTGTGCGTGTGTGTGCGTGCGCGTGTGTGTGTGTGTGTGTGTGTGTGTGTGTGTGTGTGTAAGGAAACACTTCGAAATGTTTCCGCCCCGCAGGGAATCGAACCCGGGCCCTCCGTGCGTGAAGCGAGATGTGTGTGTGTGTGTGTGTGTGATGGAGGTGACGTGCACCGAGTACGCTACAGTTAATTTGTCGTTCATCACACAACCACTTCTTGCATTGCCTCTGTTCCAGTCAAACTGTCAGTTAGGTCACAGTGGTTGCCTGGGGGCCTCCAGCAACTCTGATTCGCTGTCTGTAAGTCAACCAGTTGGGTGAGAGGTTGACTTCAGCCGAATTGATGTCATATTTTCAGCCCTGGTTAATGTCGGACTCTCGCTAGGAGGATGAGTACACACATACGGGTATATATCCTGTATGAGATGAAAAGCTAATTGCAGTGAGTGACCTCACTTTGCTCTCTCCCTCATTAACATCTTGTTGCTCTGTTGCGCTTTGTATATACTGTCAATCCTGAAGGAGGGAATATACGGGCTCTTCAAAACTTCCGTTTGTGTTGCCCTTTGGCTTTTGAGGTTCTTGTTTGTTTGGAGACTTGGTTTGTGGCCAGGTATTACAGGACCATGCTCAGTGTACATGTGTTCGCAATGGTGGTGGTGGTGGGGGTGGTGGGGGTGATGGTGGGGGTGGTGGTGTTGATGAGGGTGATGGTTATGATGGGGGTGGTAAGGGTGATGGTGATGGTAATGAGGGTGATGACAGTGATGGTGGTGGTGATGATGGGGATGATGGTGGTTGGGGCGATAGTGGTGGTGGGGTGACAATGGTGGTTGGGTTATGGCGGTGGTGCAGCAACAGCAGCAGTTGTAATAGTGGTGGTTGTGTGTTCTTGCTGATAATGATGATGATAGTAGGGGAGGCGGTGGCGGCACTGCTGATAATGATGTCTATGACGATGATGATGATAATTATAATTATGTAACTTAAATAAGGCCAGGTTACAATAGCAGTGAAATGGCAAGTAACACTCACGAACCAGCCTACGTATATTCAGCAACACTCATAATCAGCATATATGTCCAGTCATACTCGTAAACCAATATATGTCCAGTAACACTAATAAACCAGCATAATACCACTATCATTCATAACACTAATAAACCAGCATAATACCACTATCATTCATAAACAAACGTAGTATATCCAGTAACACTCTTAAATCAATATATATCCTCAATAACATTCATGAACCAGCATATATGTCCATTAACATTCCTGTAAAGCTGACTTGGTCCTTTATTACTCACACCAAGATCTTAGGTTAAAAAAAAGGAGTAATTTTAACACGTGCTTTCAAGATTTGTAGTGGTGAATATCTTTCTGATGAAGAAACTCATCATGGAAAACATTTCCATTGATGAGTAAGACATGTGTACACCACCTGGGTATCTTTATTCTGGAGACGTTTCACCAACCTATCTTATTCATCAACTTGTCTCCATTATACACTATTAACGCTGTAATACTTTCTCCGTCCTGGAGTTTACTAGAGATATCTATCTTATGCAAGAGCAAAGCTCTAAGTAATCTCTCAAATCCGAAGACAAAAACCTTCAGTGAACGTCGGTTGATCTTTCCTCCTGGGCCCTTGGCGTCAGCTATCACGCCTCTTCTAAAGAAAGCCTAACAGGAGTGTTGCTGTACTCTCTCTCAAAGACGAATAAAAAAGTCACTATAAGATGGCTGGTACAATTCACCAAACCAGCGCTTAGAAGATTATTATTATTATTATAATCAAAACCAAGCGCTAAACCCACCAGGGAGCATTTAGGAGAAAAATCTTTTGAAGCCACTCGGGTCGTCCTGGATGATTGCCAAGTCAAAACGGTCCAGGACCTTCTCTGTTTGGTCTTCTCTTCGTTTCTCGCCTAATGTGGGATTTGACAATGGGTCAGGAGACACGGAAATGTCGTTATAAGTTTCTTCTCTATAAAAACCATCAAAAATATTCACCAAAACGCCTCACGCTGACAGGATGACAGACACAACTGGCTTTTACAGCGGTAATTTGTGTGTAGGCGAGAAAGCCAGAGATTTGAACACTAGATATCAGAAGCACAATTATGCACACATGGTTCATGACACACGCAACACATGCATGATATACCTCAACACACACATTCATCATTAACCGCACTCAGGCACATCTTATATACCAAACAAATGACACATTCAAACATAGGCTGCAACTATTCACCTCACCGACAAAACTTTTGCAAAGCTGTGATTTACGCCTCATAATAACCAACTGCACCTCTCATCTTGGATCAACATAAATGAAACACAGACTCCTGTGACCTGACCTCCTGCGTTACCTGACTCACTGATGTGGACGTCAGTGAGCGTTACCTGACTCACTGATACAGACATTACCGAGTGTCACCTGACTCATAGATAGAGACGTCACCGAGCATTACCTGACTCGCTGATATAAACGTTAACAAGCATTGCCTGGCTCATTGATACAGACATTAACGAGCATTACTTGACTCATTGATACAGACGTCACTGTTACCATGACTCACTGATACAGACATTACTGACCATTACCTGACTCAGCGATACAGAACTCATCACTAGACTTGCGCCTGATCTCTCTGTTTTTACATACTGCTAGTGTGTGTGTGTGTGTGTGTGTGTGTGTGTGTGTGTGTGTGTGTGTGTGTGTGTGTGTGTGTGTGTGTGTGTGTGTGTGTGTGTGTGTGTGTGTGTGTGTGCTCTTCTACTCGGGGATAAATGTCTTTGCACTTGTGTCTTTGTACTGCCAACTAGTATATGTGTCAAGCAACACTCAAACCAGTACACATAAAGAATCTCACACACACACACACAATATATATATATATATATATATATATATATATATATATATATATATATATATTACTAATAGGTAGCGAAGGATGACTCCGTAATTACCATGTTTGTCATGTCAGAATGATTTAGTTTCAGAGATTGAAAATAAAAGAGGAAATAAGGTCAAGCTGTAGAACTGAAGACTCGTAATAAATGAGGAACCAGAATAAATTATAGTAAAAAAAGATAATATGCAGCTGATGGCATTATGATGACAAGACGTTTCGTCCATCACCGATGAAGTCCCTGGTGGGCGAAACGTCTTCTCCTCTTGTGTCTTATTAATAGACTAGTCAGTACTTTCTGCCGTTGATAGATAACTCATTGTCAACTCAATAATGACTGAATTATTACCATTGAATAGGACTCAAGACGATAATTTCTTCCCCTAAGTTGTATGGAATATGATGAGGGGGACGTCACTAATGTACATCATTTGACGAAGAGGATGTCACGAATAACCATTATTGACGAAGGGGTCGTCACGAATAACCATTATTGACGAAGGGGTCGTCACGAATAACCATTATTGACGAAGGGGTCGTCACGAATAACCATTATTGACGAAGGGGTCGTCACGAATAACCATTATTGACGAAGAGGATGTCACGAATAACCATTATTGACGAAGGGGTTGTCACGAATAACCATTATTGACGAAGAGAATGTCACGAATAACCATTATTGACGAAGAGGATGTCACGAATAACCATTATTGACGAAGGGGTTGTCACGAATAACCATTATTGACGAAGGGGTTGTCACGAATAACCATTATTGACGAAGGGGTCGTCACGAATAACCATTATTGACGAAGGGGTTGTCACGAATAACCATTATTGACGAAGGGGTTGTCACGAATATAGATAATTTGAATAATCATTTGATGTCACGAACGAGCATCCTTGGACGAAGGGAGTGTCACAAACATACAAATTTTCAGTATTAATGATATTATAATTATAAGTTTGAGATTGTAGCCACACGAAGCAGAAGGTAGTTAACTATATGATGATACTCTAATATATGAAAGATATAACCACGCTCAATGGCCACTGATAAAGACCCACTGTGACCTTTCTGACCTTGCCTTTTTTTACGCCACCTCTCACAAGATAATAAAATGGCCACTTATACGACACACAATAATTTACGCCATTTAAGACTCAAGTCTGTCTCAAAAGCGAACCAGTGAGCGACGAGGTTTACTGCAAGGCTGACAAGAATAATGGCATCTTAAGCTTTAATTTAGTTACTTGATACACAAATAACCCGCTGATAGGAGAAAGGAGGTTACGGTATAGTGCGGTATTAGGGTATTGTGCCATTTTTTTTTCTTTAACTACTTAATGATGGGACACAGAGGGATATGAGGTTTTTGAGTTTTAGGAGGACCATAGAAATAAGGTAAAGAGGGACGCCCCATCCTTTCCTCGAGAGGTTCTGTCTCTTCTTCTCTTGCCTCTTAGCTTCTTAATTCTCCTCTCCAGCGTGGCTGTGACGCCGCCGCCCCCCTCTCCACCACCCACACACAACATCATTCCCACCATCTTGCTTTACTCATCTTCCGCGTAGCCAGCGACATCATACGCCGCTCAAATGCGTATATTTTTTGCAAGCTATGAAAAATAGAGATTTGGTCCCTCAACAGCCGGTATAATGGAATAACATAAATATATAGGGGAGTTTGGAGTGGGGTTGTGCATTTGGCATCTTACCTGCTGGGACACTCAACATTTAAGACGATGGTAACGTGGCACCAGCTGGCGACGAGTGTTGTATTGGAACTGAAGCACTGACTACAGGTGTTTGGCGCAGGTGTGGGAGCACAGCGCTGAGAGCAGCAGGTGTTAAGGCCGGCCTGGATACACACACACTGACGCTGTGAAAGCCGTGAGCGCAGGTAACACTGAGGGTGTGTGTGCTGTGGGTGGCACACTGTGTGTGTGTGTGTGTGTGGGGCGGCGTGTGTGTGTGTGTGTGTGTGTGTGAGCCCGCCTCCGTGACTCCTCTGGCAACCCAGGTAGCTGGCCTGCCACGCACATGGTCCACAGGTGTACATACACGCGCACACACACACACACACACGCACGCATATACACACATACACACACATACACACACACCAGGAGCTGTGAATCGACCCCTGCAACCACAACTAGGTGAGTACACACACACACACACACACACACACACATCCTATGATATCACTAGTAGGATCCCACAAGTACCAGTACTCATTCCAGTGATGTACTAGTGGGGGTCCCACAAGTACCAGTACTCACCCCAGTGATGTACTAGTGGGGTCCCACAAGTACCAGTACTCACCCTAGTGATGTACTAGTGGGGGTCCCACAAGTACCAGTACTCACCCCAGTGATGTACTAGCGGGGATCCCAGAAGTACCATTACTTACCCTAAAGTAACATCATTAGCAGGGGTCCCACAAGTACCAGTACTCACCCTCAGTAATGTCACTAGCAGGGGTCCCACAAGTACCAGTACTCACCCTCAGTAATGTCACTAGCAGGGGTCCCACAAGTACCAGTACTCACCCTCAGTAATGTCACTAGCAGGGGTCCCACAAGTACCAGTACTCACCCTCAGTAATGTCACTAGTTGGGGTCCTACAAGTACCAGTACTCACCCCCAGTAATGTCACTAGCAGGGGTCCCACAAGTACCAGTACTCACCCTCAGTAATGTCACTAGCAGGGGTCCCACAAGTACCAGTACGCACCCTCAGTAATGTCACTAGCAGGTGTCCCACAAGTACCAGTACTCATCCTCAGTGTCACTAGCAGGGGTCCCACAAGTACCAGTACTCACCCCAGTAATGTCACTAGCAGGTGTCCCACAAGTACCAGTACTCACCCCCAGTAATGTCACTAGTAGAGGTCCAACAAGTACCAGTACTCACCCTCAGTAATGTCACTAGCAGGGGTCCCACAAGTACCAGTACTCACCCCCTAGTAATGTCACTAGCAGTTGTCCCACAAGTACCAGTACTCACCCCCAGTAATGTCACTAGTAGAGGTCCAACAAGTACCAGTACTCACCCTCAGTAATGTCACTAGCAGTTGTCCCACAAGTACCAGATACTCACCCTCCAGTAATGTCACTACAGGGTCCCACAAGTACCAGTACTCACCCTCAGTAATGTCACTAGCAGGGGTCCCACAAGTACCAGTACTCACCCTCAGTAATGTCACTATCAGGGGTCCCACAAGTACCAGTACTCACCCCAGTAATGTATACGCTCAGTACTCACTCAGTAATGTATAGGGTCCCACAAGTACCAGTACTCACCCTCAGTAATGTCACTATCAGGGGTCCCACAAGTACCAGTACTCACCCTCAGTAATGTCACTAGCAGGGGTCCCACAAGTACCAGTACTCACCCCCAGTAATGTTACTATCAGGGGTCCCACAAGTACCAGTACTCACCCCCCAGTAATGTCACTAGCAGGGGTCCCACAAGTACCAGTACTCACCCTCAGTAATGTCACTAGCAGGGTCCCACAAGTACCAGTACTCACCCGTAATGCTGAGGTCACAAGTACCAGTACTCACCAGTAATGTCACTACAGGGTCCCACAAGTACCAGTACTCACCCCAGTAATGTCACTAGCAGGGTCCCACAAGTACCAGTACTCACCCCCAGTAATGTACTATCAGGGTCCCACAAGTACCAGTACTCACCCCAGTAATGTCACTAGCAGGGGTCCCACAAGTACCAGTACTCACCCTCAGTAATGTCACTAGCAGGGGTCCCACAAGTACCAGTACTCACCCCCCAGTAATGTCACTAGCAGGGGTCCCACAAGTACCAGTACTCACCCCCAGTGATGTCACTAACTAGATCTCCCAATCCATTTATTAATAATGAAACATAGCAGGGTTCACTCCCTAACAGCTCACCCCCAGATCACACACCCACCATTACTAGTGACTCTCCCTGCCCACCCTAGTCCGGATATTAACTATTTAAGAACGGCCACCATCACCCCGAGGGAGGAACATACTGAGACACAAAGCAGCATTTAGTAAAAATTTATCACCTTAGTGCTGTAAATTTCCCCTGACGCAAAACTGTTCTTCAAGGTCACGAAATGAACGTTTAGAGAGGGATAATAAGGCTCAAGATTCGTGCAACTATCTAGAAAGATGTATAAATTTGTGAGGATAAGAATCTAGAAGGGAAAGAAGTTAAAAAAGACTCGTCATTTGTGGTGTACGAAAAAGAATTTTGGGTAAAAGTGGGAAGATTAGATAGGAAGGCCAAGTGTATGTCAGGAAGCAGTGCATAATGACGGTAATGATGATGATGATGATGATGAGGAGGAGGAGGAGGAGGAGGAGGATGGGGAGGATTATGATGATGGTAAGGATAAATATGAGGATCAGGAGGAGGATGATGATGATGAGGATGATGATGATGAGGATGATGATGATGAGGATGATGATGATGAGGATGATGATGATTATGAGGATGATAATGATGATGATAATGACAGTTTTTTTATGATGATTTAGTTTTGCTGATGATTTTGATAAAGATGATAATGACGATGGTGCTGATCATCATCATTAATCATCATCATCAATCAATCAATCATCGTTGTGAAACTCGTCAAACAGACGTCTATCGGTCTGATCTATTTACACCTGGTGTGAGGGAACCTCAGTCCCTCACACCAACCACAACTATCACAAAATAACCTCATAACGACCTCTTCATATTTTTTTTAGCTCGTATCTCAATATTCAGGAACTCTCTTTTTCTCAATGCATAATTTTTTATCAGACTCTGACATATTTAATTAAAATTTGGGTTATATTAATTATTAATGATTGTCGAGTCAATGGCATTTGGTCAATAAAATCATTTTTAAATGTGGATTTATTTATTTTAAGGAATTTGTTGTGAATTTTTTTTAATGGGCTTGAGATTTTGGCGATGGTTAACAGGTGTTGAGTTGTGTTGTTGTGGTGTTGTGTTGATGTGTTGTCATGTGTGGGGTTGTGTTGTGTTATGCTGCTGGGTTGAAGTATGTGGTGTTATGCTATTGTGTTGTAGTGTGTTGTGCTGTGTCATGTGATAGTGCTGTGTCATGTGATTGTGCTGTGTCATGTGATTGTGCTGTGTCATGTGATTGTGCTGTGTCATGTGATTGTGCTGTGTTCTTTAGTGGTTGTATTGTGTTGTGGTGTGTGGTGTTGTGTGGTGTGTTACACTTCTGTGTTGTGATGTGTGGTGTTGTGCTGTGTTATAAGGTTGTGTTGTGATGTGTGGTGTTGTGTTGTGATGTGTGGTGTTGTGTTGTGATGTGTGGTGTTGTGTTATGATGTTTTGTGTTGTGTTGTGATGTTTTGTGTTGTGTTGTGATGTGTGGTGTTGTGTTGTGATGTTTTGTGTTGTGTTGTGGTGTGTGGTGTTGTGTGGTGTGTTACACTTTTGTGTTGTGGTGTGTGGTGTTGTGCTGTGTTATAAGGTTGTGTTGTGATGTGTAGTGTTGTACCGTCTTGTGTTATGTAGTGTATAGTGTTTAAAATTGTCCTGGTGTGTCATCTTGTGTTGTAGTGTGTTGTGATGGGGTGTGGTGATGTGTTGTAGATTGGTGTGATGTGGGGCTGTGTATTGTGGTAATGTGGTGTGTACTCACCTAATTGTACTCACCTAATTGTGGTTGCAGGGGTCGAGACTCAGCTCCTGGCCCCGCCTCTTCGCTGTCTGCTACTGGGTCTCCGCTCTCCCTGCTTCATGAGCTTTATCATACCTTGTCTTAAAACTATGTATGGTTCCTGCCTCCACTATATCTTTCTCTAGACTATTCCACTTCCTGACTACTCTGTGGCTGAAGAAATGCTTCCTAACATCCCTTTGACTCATCTGAGTCTTCAGCTTCCAGTTGTGTCCCCTTGTTTCTGTGTTCCTCTCTGGAACATCCTGTCCCTGTCTACCTTGTCGATTCCCCGCAGTATTTTGTATGTCGTTATCATGTCTCCTCTGACCCTTCTTTCCTCCAGTGTTGTTAGTCCTATTTCCCTCAACCTTTCTTCATAGGACAGACCCCTGAGTTGTGGAACTAACCTTGTCGCAAACCTTTGCACTTTCTCTAGTTTCTTTACGTGCTTGACCAGGTGTGGGTTCCAGACTGGTGCTGCATATTCTAGTATGGGCCTGACGTACACGGTGTACAGTGTCTTGAACGATTCCTTGTTTAGGTAACGGAACGCTAATCCTAGGTTTGCCAGTCGCCCATATGCTGCCGCAGTTATCTGGTTGATGTGTGCCTCCGGAGACGTACTTGGCGTTATACTCACCCCAAGGTCTTTCTCCTTTGCCGAGGTTTGTAGCCCTTCTCCACCTAGCCTGTACTCTGTCAGCGGTCTTCTTTGTCCTTCTCCGATCTTCATGACTTTGCATTTGGTGGGATTGAATTCGAGAAGCCAGTTGCTAGACCAGATGTCAAGCTTGTCCAGGTCTGTTTGAAGTCCTGCTTGGTCCTCTTCCGATGTGATTCTCCTCATTAATTTCACATCATCTGCGAACAGAGACACTTCTGAGTCTGTGTGTGTGTGTGTGTGTGTGTGTGTGTGTGTACTCATCTAGTTGTGGTTGCAGGGGTCGAGTCATAGCTCCTGGTGATGTGTTGTAGATTGGTGTGATGTGGGGCTGTGTATTGTGGTAATGTGATGTGTGTGTGTGTGTGAATGTGAGTGTGAGTTTGTGTGTGTGTGTATGTGTGTGTGTGTGAGTGTGTGTGTGTGTTTGTGTGGTTCAGCAGAGAGTGAACCGTGAACCTTACTAGCCAGCTATCGACATTACGCCTATTGATCTCCCTGCTATGGCTGCAAGAAAATTGGCCAGCGGGGTTAATTTTTTTTATTAAACCATAAGAGGGGTGGCAAGAATCGGGAGGGGGAAGGGCTGAGGAAGGACAGAGAGGTGAAAAAAATAGGTTGAGGGGTAGGAAGAGAGGGGGTAAGAAAGGTCAACTACTGTCCTGTCTACTTCCGGGCGAGTTTTGAAGAGAGTAGTTTTTCAATAGTTAGACACATGTGCAACATCTTGGTATCTTGTAGACGCTTCGCCATCCAGTGGCTTTATTAAAACAAACTCAAGAACATAATTGGAAGAGAGTAGAACTATATACAAAAGATTAGGCAATTAGTCCCTCAGCTGAGGGACTGATTGCCTCATCTTATGTAACTAATTCTACTGTCTTCCAGTTATGTCCTAGAATTTGTACTGATAAAACCACTGGATGGCGAAACGTCTACAATGAAGATACCCAAAAGTTGCAAATGTGTCTAATTGTTCATCTTGTCTATAGTGTATACCATACATACATATACAAAAAGTGGGTTTTGTTATTTAGTGATGAGTTCTTGTTAAACATTAACAATGTTAGGAGAGGTTAGCCTAGATCCCCGTGGTTGATTATCATGGCAGGGATCCTTGAAGCATCTCACACATAGTAATACTATGTTGTGGCTTCCTTTGCTATCATTTACAAGAACTCTTGCTTACACTACGTTATGGATTATTTTGTCAACCTTTAATGGAGCTCCCGGACAGTAACGCTATGTTAAGGCTGTGTCAGTTATTGTAAAAACAGCAGATGTTTCTGTGTGGTAAACATCTTATACAGAATCAGGAGGATGACATGCGCTACCACAGGCTACTCATAATTTACAATGACACTGCAATAATAGTAGGTGACTGAAGGGTCAATGAAGCAACCGAGAGACTAGCAGACGGATCAGTATATTAGAAAGCACCTTCATAAAACAGTTTATTAAATACAGCATTTTGACGCAGCTTCCTAGCACGGCATCTTAACACAGTTTCTGAACACATCCTCTTCACCGCGCACAATCTGCGCTGGTCATGGGTTTACCACGCAGTCGAACCATATACAGCGACGACGCTCATGCGCTGGTCATGGGTTTACCACGCAGTCGAACCATATACAGCGACGACGCTCATGCGCTGGTCATGGGTTTACCACGCAGTCGAACCATATACAGCGACGACGCTCATGCGCTGGTCATGGGTTTACCACGCAGTCGAACCATATACAGCGACGACGCTCATGCATGTGAAGTGGGAGTATAACTGAGACACAGATCAATAATTTTATCCGCCTTAATATCTACACCAATTTTGATACCCAAACTATTATTATGAGTGCTACGATCGACACAGCAGCAGCCTCTGATACTGGTCTTCTTTATAACAGTAGCGAAACTGAATCGTACTGCTGGATAAAAAGAATAAAAAAGAAATGTAGCAAGAATTTGATAACTAAAAAAAAATGAGAGTATAGAGGGCATAGATTAAAAAGAGAGTTAAAGAGACAAAGACAAAATTCAAGCAGACTGGTTGAGATCATAAAAGAATACGTAACTGACTGCTAACCATGAAGACTTGACTTGCTATGTGAAGTTACAGAGAGAAGAAAGTAGGAGAAAATGTATAAGACGACAAAAGGAAATCTGGATGGGGAAATAGACACATCAACAAAAGCTAGTCTGCCAGGTGGTAAGAAAATGGGGAAAGTCAGAATAAGACGATGACAGAATGTCAGAATGACTAACAATGAGGAAGAAATGACTCCATTACTCAGCAGAGCCTTCACCTCTGTATCCTCTCAGGGAAGGTTCCTTCACGCTGGTGAGGGACTCTTGATCTAGGGAATTGGATCTGTGTTCCGGTTCCCTGAATTGAGTCTGAATACCTTCCATTCCCCCCCCCCACAGGCGCTGCATAATCCCTGCGGGTTAAGCGCTCCCCCACGATTATAAAAATAATTATAATAATTCACCTGTGTATCTACAGGTAACACGATACTGATATACCCAGGCATTAAAATGTCTTCATATGACCTGAAATAATTACTAAATTTTAACGAAATTAGTTGTCCTGTCAGATTAAAATAGCGAGAGAAACTGTACACTGAGAAATCATGTCCTTCGAGGGAGCTGCCTTGATACCAGTGAAGGTCCCTTGATACCAGTGAAGGTCCCTTGATACCAGTGAAGGTCCCTTGATACCAGTGAAGGTCCCTTGATACCAGTGAAGGTCCCTTGATACCAGTGAAGGTCCCTTGATACCAGTGAAGGTCCCTTGATACCAGTGAAGGTCCCTTGATAGCAGTGAAGGTTCCTTGATAGCAGTGAAGGTCCCTTGATACCAGTGAAGGTTCCTTGATACCAGTGAAGGTCCCTTGATACCAGTGAAGGTCCCTTGATACCAGTGAAGGTCCCTTGATACCAGTGAAGGTACCTTGATACCAGTGAGGGTCCCTTGATACCAGTGAAGGTCCCTTGATACCAGTGAAGGTCCCTTGATACCAGTGAAGGTCCCTTGATACCAGTGAAGGTTTCTTGATACCAGTGAAGGTCCCTTGATACCAGTGAAGGTTCCTTGATACCAGTGAAGGTTCCTTGATACCAGTGAAGGTCCCTTGATAGCAGTGAATGTCCCTTGATACCAGTGAAGGTCCCTTCATACCAGTGAAGGTTCCTTGATACCAGTGAAGGTCCCTTGATAGCAGTGAAGGTCCCTTGATACCAGTGAAGGTCCCTTGATAGCAGTGAAGGTCCCTTGATAGCAGTGAAGGTCCCTTGATACCAGTGAAGGTCCCTTGATACCAGTGAAGGTCCCTTGATAGCAGTGAAGGTCCCTTGATACCAGTGAAGGTCCCTTGATAGCAGTGAAGGTCCCTTGATACCAGTGAAGGTTCCTTGATACCAGTGAAGGTCCCTTGATACCAGTGAAGGTCCCTAGATACCAGTGAAGGTCCCTTGATAGCAGTGAAGGTCCCTTGATACCAGTGAAGGTCCCTTGATTTAGTGAACTGGACTTTTCCTCATCATACATGGATGGAACTTAATAACTTGGCAGTTCCCTCGGCGCTGCATGATACCCTTGAGTTTAGCTCTTAATCTCATTATTATAAATATAATGACAAATCATCGTTCAGTCTAGAAGAATTGCCTCTTACAATTATAAAATAAATTAGACACTAAACTGCTTACCTCACTAACAGAAGAAGAATTTAAGGATCATTAGAACAAGGCAAAATGTCCAACGATTGGGAAGTAGCTTAAGACACTCCACTTCTTAAGAAAGAAGAGAAGTGTCCCGTCATGCTTGACCTCGAAGTGTTGGTCAACAACCACCTCGAATTACATAAAAGGCGAAGATAAACTGGAAACCTCATTTAAGAAATAAACCCATTGAAGAAATTCTTTACTCATCCAAACTGTCCTGTCCTCGGAAATGGAAATTCATTCAAACCTTAACAGGCTCAACAAATTTGATACACTTAATCACAGACAACAGTTTAAAACACTCAAACATAAGGATTGTGTACCTGGAGTCTACCTGGAAGTTGTTCCGGGGGTCATCGCCCCCGCGGCCCAATCCTCGACCAGACCTCCCGATGGATCAGGGCCTGATCAACCAGGCTGTTACTGCTGGCCGTACGAAATCCAACGTACGAACCACAGCCCGGCTGATCAGGCACTGACTTTAGATAGCTGTTCAGTTCCCTCTTGAAGACAGCCGAAGGTTTATTGGTAATTCCCTTTTTATATGATGAGATGCTGTTGAACAGTCTTGGGCCCCGGACACTTATTACGTTTTCTCTTAGTGTTCTCATGGCACCCCAGCTTTTCACTGGGGGTATGTTTCACCCTCTATCTGGTCTTTTGCTTTCGTAAGGAGTGATTTCTGTGCGCAGATTTGGGACCAGTCCCTCTAGGATTTTCCAGGTGCAGATTATGATATAGCTGTCTCGCCTGCATTCCAGGGACTTCAAAAGTTCTCAGAAATTAAGGTGCTTGACTGAACTAATACGTGCAGTTCAGAATCTCTGTATTTCACCTGCCTTGAATGGGGCTGTCAGTGTATAACAGTATTCCAGCCTCGAGAGAGTAAGGGACTTAAAAAGATCGTCATTGGCATGGCATCTCTTGTTTAGAAAGTTCTCATTATCCATCCAGTATAGTCTGCCAAAGAAGACACGGTGCTATGGTTTACATCTCTGTCTATGTCAGATATGAGGATGAAGAAAAGGAAGGAGACGAGTACTGTACCTTGTGAAACAGAGCTGTTCACTGTGGCAGCCTCCGACTTAACTCTGTTTATCATTACTGTGTTCTATTATTAAAAAGTTAAAGATTCATCTGCCCACTTTTCCAGTTATTCCTTTGGCAAGCATCTTGTGGGCTTTTACACCATTATCCTCCTTGTCGAAGGCTTTTGTAAAGTCTGTGTATACTACATCTGCATTCTGTTTGTCTTCCAGTGCATCCAAGACCATGTCATAGTGATCCAGCAGTTGTGAGAGGCAGGGGAGACCTGCTCTAAACCCATGTTACCCTGGGGAGTGCAGTTGTTGGGAATCCAAGTGGTTGGCGATCATGCGTCTTAAGAGCTCTTTCAACGATTTTTATAATGTGGGACGTTAGAGCTATCGGTCTATAATTCTTTACTGCCATCTTGATGAAGTGGAAAATTTTCTCTCTCGCGCATCAAATACCGCCGCGGGTCAACGGTGAAGCGGACAAGGGGGTCAAAGGTTACGTAGCGACTGTATCAACGACAGGTGGTCAAACAGGTGGTATCAGGCAGGTGGTGTCAGGCAGATGTTGTCAGGCAAGTGGTGTGTGTGTGTGTGTGTGTGTGTGTGTGTGTGTATGTACTCACCTAATTGTACTCACCTAATTGTGGTTGCAGGGGTCGAGACTCAGCTCCTGGCCCCGCCTCTTCTCTGTCCGCTACTGGGTCTCTGCTCTCCCTGCTCTATGAGCTTTATCATACCTCGTCTTAAAACTGTGTATGGTTCCTGCCTCCACTATATCTTTCTCTAGACTATTCCACTTCCTGACTACTCTGTGGCTGAAGAAATGCTTCCTAACATCCCTTTGACTCATCTGAGTCTTCAGCTTCCAGTTGTTTCCCTTGTTTCTGTGTTCCTCTCTGGAACATCCTGTCACTGTCTACCTTGTCGATTCCCGCAGTATTTTGTATGTCGTTATCATGTCTCCTCTGACCCTTCTTTCCTCCAGTGTTGTTAGTCCTATTTCCCTCAACCTTTCTTCATAGGACAGATCCCTGAGTTGTGGAACTAACCTTGTCGCAAACCTTTGCACTTTCTCTAGTTTCTTTACGTGCTTGACCAGGTGTGGGTTCCAAACTGGTGCTGCATATTCTAGTATGGGCCTGACGTACACGGTGTACAGTGTCTTGAACGATTCCTTGTTAAGGTAACGGAACGCTAATCTTAGGTTTGCCAGTCGCCCATATGATGTGTGTGTATGTGTGTGTGTGTGTGTGTGTGTTTGTTAGTTACCATTTTGTTACCATTTTGTCCTAGGCACATGTCAATTAGACACTAGGCCTGTTGTATATATGTGTGTGTGTATGTGTATGTAAGGAAACACTTCGAAATGTTTCTGCCCCACCTAGTTGTACTCACCTAGTTGTTGTTGCAGGGGTCGAGTCACAGCTCCTGGCCCCGCCTCTTCACTGGCCGCTACCGGGTCACTCTCCCTGCGCCATGAGCTTTATCATACCTCTTCTTAAAGCTATGTATGGAACCTGCCTCCACTACATCGCTTCCCAAACTATTCCACTTCCCGACCACTCTGTGACTGAAGAAATACTTCCTAACATCCCTGTGTGTGTGTGTGTGTCTACGGTTAACACAGCACCACCCACTCCACAGCACCACCCACTCCACAGCACCACCAACCCCCACAGCACACCCACACCACAGCACTACCAACCCCCACAGCACCACCAACCCCCCACAGCACACCCACACCACAGCACCACCAGACCCCCACAGCACACCCACACCACAGCACCACCAGCCCCCCACAGCACACCCACACCACAGCACCACCAGACCCCCACAGCACACCCACACCACAGCACCACCAGACCTCCACAGCACACCCACACCACAGCACCACCAGACCCCCACAGCACACCCACACCACAGCACCACCAGACCCCCACAGCACACCCACACCACAGCACCACCAACCCCCACAGCACCACCAACCCCCACAGCACACCCACACCACAGCACCACCAGACCCCCACAGCACACCCACACCACAGCACCACCAGACCCCCACAGCACCAGATGAAACCCAAATTTTTATTTTCGTAGATTCTGAAGATTTCAGCAGCTTACAGGAGATTTTGAGCTGGTTGTGCCAGCTCACGTGTGGCCGACATTCTGGGCTTTACTGCTCCCACCTTCACCTCTAAACTAAAATATCCTCCGTTCCTCCACCATTTCATCCATCCATCCATCCAACTGCCCATCATTCCAACTGCCCATCCATCCAACTGCCCATCCATTCATCCAACTGCCCATTCATCCATCCAGCTGCCCATTCATCCATCCAACTGCCCGTCTACTCATCCACCTGTTGAGTCAATAGACAGTGACCTCGTCACGCTTCTTGTGGCTGGTGATCGTGTTTTGCCTCTTCAAGAAAAATAGGTTGTTTTATAAGGTGACCTTGTGAAAATTGTGACCTTGTGAAAATTGTGACCTTGTGAAAATTGTGACCTTGTGAAAATTGTGACCTTGTGAAAATTGTGACCTTGTGAAAATTGTGACCTTGTGAAAATTGTGATCTTGTGAAAATTGTGATTGTGAAAATTGTGATCTTGTGAAAATTGTGACCTTGTGAAGATGTGATCTTTTACAGATGTGATTTTTTTTTGAAAGATGATGTTTTGAAAGATGATGTTTTGAAAGATGATGTTTTGAAAGATGATGTTTTGAAAGATGATGTTTTGAAAGATGATGTTTTGAAAGATGATGTTTTGAAAGATGATGTTTTGAAAATGTCTTTTAAAGATATCCCTTAAAGATGTGATCTTTTGCAGATATTGTCTTTTAGTGATGAGTCCATTAAAAATGTGATCTTAAAAAGATGTTATCGTTTAGAGATGTTATCATATTTTAAAGATGTGATCTTTTAAAGGGTAATCTTAAGAGGATGCGATATTTAAGGATGTGATCTAGTGGCGAGGTTTATCTTACGAAAACTGAAGAACAGTTTCTTAACTCTCTTGTGGATTATTCAAACATTAAATTTCATTGCATGTTATTATTCCTATCAATTTAATATTAGTCTCTCCCTCTCCACCTTGTGAATGCCTCTAAGTATCCAGTATGTCGTAATCATATCTCTCCTGATCCTCCATCGTTGGAAAAGGCAGTAAATTGATTTACGACATTCTCTCCTCACAATGTGTTCCTCTGGAGTTTCTGGGGCTTCGATTAGCACTTGATCAGGTGTGGCCTCCACGCCGGTGTTGCATACTTTATGACTGGCCGGTTGTATGTCATACATTGTGTGTGTGTGTGTGTGTGTGTGTGTGTGTGTGTGTGTGTGACTGCCTCCCATTCTCAAGTCAATAATTTTAATCACCTTTGTCTTGTATTTCATTTACTGACGTTGTGGAGTTATGAATCTTTATTTTCATTGATAGAGGGCAATCTAACCTAGCTACACCTAACCTAACCTATCCTAACCTAACCTAGCCTAACCTAACCTAGCCTAACCTACCATAATCTAACCTAGCTTAACCTAACATAACCTAACCCCCTAACCTAATAACGTAATCCCCTAACCTACATAACCTAACCCTCTAACCTACATAACCAAACCTCCTAACCTACATAATTTAAATCAAGAAATCTGCAGCAAACCGTGTGAGAAATCCGTCTTGTTCGGGACTATGGAGCTGAACACTTCTCAGTGCTGAGGGGACTGACCACCTTAAAGCATCTTCTTCAAGGCTGACCGGACTGATCACATCTTCACATCACATCTTCGGAGGCTCAAGACTGTTCAACTGCCTTCCAACATACGTAAGGAAGATTACCACTAGACTCCTGACTGTCTTCAAGAAGGCGCTGGGTAGGCGCCTAAAGTTAGTACCTAACCAGCCGGGCTGTGGCTCGTACGTAACAGCCTGGATGATCAGGCCCCGATCCACCATGAGGCCTGACCACGGACCGGGCCGCAGGGGCGTTGACCCCCGAATTCCCCCCCTCCAGGTATACACCATCTTTACTTCTCCACTGCTTCTACTGTCTACAATATGATAAATCCGGATAGAATCTGCGAGGATAGGTTGCACTGTAGCCTTGTCACGTTTACTCCTAATACGATCTGACCTCAGGCCGAGCTGCGAGAATGAAAAAAAAACTCGATACTAGTCACGGGCATGTCATAGACAAGTCATTCTCTCTTCTTTATCACGAGATACTTCACAGTCTGAATCCAGTCACTGGCTGTCTATTACCCTATCTACCTTTAAATAGCGTTATACTTGTTGAACCTTCCCTAGTATCTACTTATCTACTGGTGCACTTTGTATGTGTGTGTGTGTGGGGGAATAATTCCATGTATTCCCCATAATATTATCTCTTTACAAATTCTAATAATATTTTTTCAATAAAGTATATTATTATTATTATTATTATTATTATTATTATTATTATTATTATTATTATTATTATTATTATATTATTATTATTATTATTATTATTACCCAGGGAGGCACTACCGCTAGGTCATATGAGTGTGAAACATAAACTTGTTAAATATTTCACACTCTGGCAGGATTGCTTATCTGTGCATTGCCCAATAAATACGTAAGATTACGGTTAAATCTTGCAACTATTACATTCATGCAGTTTCCGCTACATACAGGTGAACGTATATACACCTGTATTAAGTATTCTTCTGAGTTTACTAATAGTTCGTTGCCTTTGTAATGTTTCTTTCTATTCCAAGATAAAATGGGTTGAAATACTTCCTCCGCAAGTAATAATACGAGAAGGAAGGAGCTGGCAACCCCGTCTTCAGTATTAATTATTAAAACAAAGAATTGAGTTGTTTGAATGTGCGTGGGAAAAGTACAGGCGATAGGAAGGCATTGATTGTTTATGATATAAAAGGAAAGATGAGCAAATGGGATTATATAGAGTGTATCTGAGAGAACTAGAGCTACGGAAGGGGTGGCAGTGTTCTTAATTATCAACTGTGGAAGGAGAAGACGGAGCAATAGGTGTTTGAACTGAAGAATTATGGGGATTAGAATAATGATAAAATGCGAAAAATGAATTATAGTAAGTGTTTATGCACTTATGGGAGAGAGGAGAGTAAGGAGAGAGAGAGAGAGAGAGAGAGAGAGAGAGAGAGAGAGAGAGAGAGAGAGAGAGAGAGAGAGAGAGAGAGAGAGAGAGAGAGAGAGAGTGAGAGAGATTTGGGAGGTGTTAAGTGAATGTACAGAGAGTTTTGAACTAAGAGAGAATAATTGTTATGAGGAACCTAAATAATAAATTGTGTGAGACTGCTGTAGATGGCATGATAAGTCAAGAGGACCAAAGTTAAATTATAATGAAGTTCATCTAACTGATTTATGTATAGAAAAAGTTCTGGTAATAGGTAACATATTTTTTTTAAGAAAATGAGGATAAATATGGTTAGGAGATATGAAGTAATACGCGATGACATCAGTTTGTTAGATAATATGTATGTTCAGGTTTTAAGAGGAGCGACTGATATGTCAGATCATTATTTAGTGGTATCTACAGTAAGAGAAAAAAAATAGATGGAGTACAAGGAGAATGACGTAAGTGGGTAAAAGAGAAGTGAAAGCGAATGAAGAAAATAAGGAAACTGTTAGTGAGAGATACAAGAAACTGTTAGTAGAAAGGTGCGGTAGAGAAAGTAGAGTAACGAGGAAGAGATCAAAAGTGTATGGGGTAGATTTAAGGAAGAAGAGGTGGAGTGGACAGCAGAAGTTTTGGGTTACAGCATCGTGGTGCGCGTGGGAAAAGGGACGAAATAAAGAGGGTTTTAAGGAAACAAAATAGCATAGGAAAAGGTTATAAATGTTTAACCGATATACGAAAAGAAGAGTACACGAAGATAAAAAAAAAAAGAGGTAAAAATGAGTGGTTTTGGAGTGTAAATGGACAGCCAGTGACGCAATGTGTGAGTCATCAACTAATTTTGATGAGAATAAGAGATAATTTAATAATTTGAGAAAAACTGAGAAAAGCAATTGAACATCTTGGCAGTTTATAATAAAATAGGAGAGATGTTAGATAGGGAGGTGGAGGTACTGGAAAGATGAAGAGAATATTTTGAGTTGTTAGATATTCATCATGAAATGGAGGAAAACTGAGATGTTAAAAGTAGGTAGGAATACAGTTTTGAACTGGTTAATATGTTCAGTATATGCATGGAAAAAAAGAAAGGTATGTGAGGATTGTCAGAAAGCATAACGCACAGTTCCTTTGTATGAAGAAAAAGAGGATAAGAGTGGGAAAATTATAGGGTAATAATCCAGCCTGTGTCAAATAAAATATATGGAAGATTTACGATGTGAAGAGACAGGATTGAGACAGAACGTAAGACTCCAGAAGGAGGAGGAGGAGGAGGAGGAGGAGGAGGAGGAGGAGGAGGAGGAGGAGGAGGAGGAGGAGGAGGAGGAGGAGGATGTAGGAAGTGTAGACCAAGAATTTACAATGAAACTAATAAAGAAACAAGACCTAGATGCAGTAAAGACAAATAACTGTTCGTCACATTTAAAGTCTGGAAAATATATATGATAGGATGGATAGAAAACAATGAGGAAGATGATGCAAATGTATGAAACAGATAATTATCTGTTAATTACGCATTATAATGCGTAATTAAAAGCAATAAACTGTTTTTATGAGGCGCGTGAGGAAAGCAGAGGGATCATTCTCCAGTGAAAATAGGCCTTGGCGAAGGATATGTTATGCCACCATGTTTTGTAAATATTTATATATAGGCTTGTAAAAGAAACTTGTGCTAGGATATTGGGCATAGGTGTGGGATTAGAAGATAATTAATATGACACAAAATGAGAGTACATAGTTACAATTGTATTTTGCCGATGACACAGTTCTTTTGTGAGATTCTGATGAGAAGTTGCAAAAGTTGGTGGACGAGTTTGGGAGTGGGCGTAGAAGAGGGAAATTTCAAGTAAACGCAGAAAAGAGCAAGGAGGAAGTATAGAGGAAGTGAATGGAGTCAGATATTCGGGAGTGGACGTGTAGGCAAATGGGTCTATGAAAGATGAAGTGAACAATAAAATGAATGAAGGGAAGGAGGTAGTTTGAATGATGAGGCATCTGTGGAGGGAAAGAAGTTTTATTATAAGTGCAAAAAAAAAAAAACCCAACCCACTGATATGTGTGTGAGGCATGAGCTTAAATTTTTGCAGCGATGAGGCTGGAGGCAGTGGAGATGTTTGAGAGGAATGTGTGGTGTCAATATTTCGTAAACATTTCGGAGTGTGGACATAAAAAGACGGTGTAGGCAAGGAAAAGGTATTTTTCAAAGGGCAGAGGAGAGGTTGTTAAGGTGGTTTGGTCATTTAGAGAGGATGGATCTAGATAGGATGACCAAAATCTGATGTGCAAGGAATTAGAGGTTAGGTCGTAACTCGAAGGATGGGGGGACGTATTTGAAGGAGGATTTAGGTGGCATGGGCATGAGCAGCTAGCAGGCATGGATGAGGGTGTTATATCTGGGATGAGTAGAGACAAGTAGTTTTAAGGATTTGGCATGCTGTTGGAGTATGAGCAGGGAAACATTAATGAAGGGATTCAGGGAAAAACCAGTTAGCCGGATTTGAGTCCTGGAGGTAGGAAGCGTAGTGCATTCACCCTGAAGCAGGGGTGAAGATGGTGCATTTCTGAGGGCCATCAAGACAGCTACTGAATGAATAATGGTGAATGCCTCTCTTTTTTTTTTTGGGGGGGGAGGGACACCTTACTTTAGTGAGTGACGGCCTATGACCCCCCCAAAAAAAAGAAAAATATTATTTTTAATAAGTATTTTGTCTGAACTGATTCACAAATCAAAAATTATAATTAGGAGCGGCGAGATTACTGGTAATGTAATTAACTTTCCTAGAGGAAAACATTTTCAGTTATCAGACTTAAGATATTTTTAAACCAGATATTTTTTTGTGCATTAGTCTTTCAACGCTGGTTCTTACTCACTCACACTCACTCACTCGCATACTCACTCACACTCACTCACTCCCACTCACTCACACTCACTCCCACACTCACTCCCACACTCACTCCCACACTCACTCACCTCACTCACTCCCACTCACTCACACTCACTCACCCGCACACTCACTCACACTCACTCACTCCCCCTCACTCACACTCACTCCCACACTCCCTCCCACACTCACACTCACTCCACTCCCACTCACCTCACACTCACTCCACACTCCACATCACTCACTACTCACTCACTCACTCCACTCACTCCCACACTCACTCCACACTCACTCACTCCCACTCACTCACACTCACTCCCACACTCACTCCCACACTCACTCCCACTCACTCACAATCACTCACTCCCCCCTTCACTGTATCTCCCTCACCCCTACACTCACTCCCACACCACTCACTCTCCATTCACTCACCCCCACTCATTTCACACTCACTACACCACACACTTCCCCCCCCACATTCACTCCCACATACTACATTCACTACTCCCACATTTCACTACATCCTACCCCACTTCATTCCATTTCCCCCCAACTACCCCAACTCACTATTTTTACTCCCACACTACTACATATTCACCCCAAACTTCCCCCACATATCACTTATTTCACTCACTACATATATTTCCCCCCACATACCCCACACTCATTTCACATTTATTTCCCCACTACTTTCCCCCACTCCCCCACATACTCACTACACTACACCCCCACACTACTACTTTACCCACTCACTACTACATTACTCAAATACTCACTCACCCCTCCCCCCACACTCACTCCCACACTCACTCACACCACTACTCCCCCCTACCCCCTCACTTCCCACACTCACTCCCCCCACTACTCTCCCACTCACTCACACTCACTCCCACACTCACTCACTCCCACACTCACTCCCCCACACTCACCCACTCACCCCACACACTCCCGCCACTCACCCCCCCACACTCACTCCCACACTCACCCCCACCCCCACCACCCCACACTCACCCCAATCACCCCCTCCCACTCCACTCACCCCTCACTCCCACACTCACTCCCCCCACTACCACTCACTCCCCACTCACTCACACTCACTCCCCCACCCTACCCCACACTCACCCCCCCTCACCCCAATCACCCCCACTCCCACTCACCACATTCACCTTCACCACACTCACTCCCACACTCACTCCCACACTCACATTCACTCACTCCCACACTCCACATTCACTCACTCCCACATTCACTTACATTCACTCACTCTCACACTCACTCACATTCACTCCCACACTCACTCACATTCACTCACTCACATACTCACATTCACTCACTCCCACACTACTCACATTCCCTCACTCCCACATTATTCACACTCACATTCATCACTCCTACATTTATTTCACCTTCCTACTCCTAACCCCACTACATTCACTCCAAATCCGCTCACATTCATCACTCCTCTACTCACTACATACACACTCTCACACTACAAATCTACCCTACACACTACTATTCACTCATCACATACTATCATTCACTACCACACACTACCTCCATACTCACTACATTCACCTACTCCCACACTCACTACCCCACACTTCACTCTATTCACTCCCACACCTACTCTCCATTCACTCACTCCTACCACACTCATTCACTCACTCCCACACTCACTAATATCTACATTCCATACTTCTATTTCTTTACATTTAATAACTACATTTCCCTACTTACTTACTTTACATTTTATTATTATTCTTACCTACCATTTTTACTTCCATATACTTCATATTTACTTCTACATTTACATTTTTACATTACTTACATATTAATTCCTTTACTTCATACTTACATATTTACTTCCCTTTCCCCAAATTACTTACATATTTACTTCCCTTTACTAATACTTACATATTTATTTCCCTTTACTCCCACTTACCCACTCACTCCACTCACATTATTCATTTTCCCCCAAAATTCACATTACTACTCACTCTACACTCCATACTCCTTCTACCTACACTTCCATTACTTGCTCCCTTCACACCAAATTACTACCATCCACACTCACATATTTCATTTCTTCCACACTCACATTATTTCACCCCTCACCCACTACATTACTTCATTTCCACACTCAATTACTCACTCCTCACTCCACTCACATTATTCACTCCTACTACATTTACATTTACTCCATTTTAAAATTTTTATTTCCTTTTCCTTTCACACATATTACTACCCCTTTAAATTTTCAATTTCCATTTACATTTATTTTTTCAATTATTTATTTCTTTTTTTTACACTTCATTTTTTATTTCTTCAACTTCAATTATTTTTATTTCCTTCACACATATTTACCTCCTACATCACATATTTACTTCCCAACTTTATTTTTTTACTCCTTCCAAATAATTATCATTTCTTCAATTTCATATTATTTCCAATCATATTATTTACTATTTACAATTTTTAAATTTTTTTTTACTTTTTTTTTCATAATTTTTACTCATTTCATTTTACTTTTCCTTTCATACTTTACTTTTTTTACTTTCTATTTCTACACATATTTACTAATACTTACATATTTATTTCTTTTTTACATTTACATTTTTATCTACTTCAATTACATTCCCTTTTTTTCCTCAATTTCACATTTATTTCACTCTCTTCACATATTTACCCCCTTTTTTAAATTTTTCACATTTTTTACTTTCACCCAATTTCAATTACTACTCCTCCACACTCAATTACTATTTCCTCTCACACTTCACATTTTTTTTACTCCTCACATTTACATTTTTTACTCTCACCACATATTTACTCACCTACCATAATTTTTTATTTCCTCTTTTATTTCAATTTTCTCTCATTTCCATACTCCAAAATTTTTTATTTCATTTCCTTTTATTTACTTTTTTTACTTTCTAATATTTCATATTACTTACCTTACCACACTACATTCCCCCTCCCACACTCACATTCCTCCCTCACCCACATTTCAATTTACTACCCTCCCTCCACACTTCACTTACTCACTCCTCCACATTTCACATTACTTTCCCTCACTCACACCCCTTCATACATTACTACCCCCTCATTTTCATTTCACATTACTACTTCCCCTACTTACACTCTTCACTACACTCCTCATACTCCACACTCACATTATACTACTCTCACTCCACACTCACTTTTTCACTACTCTCCCCCACATTACTACTCCTCCCCAACTACATACTCACTCCCTACTCCCCCACACATTTCACTTACCACACTCTCCCTCACATTACTACCCCCTCACCCCACACTCACATTACTACCCCCTCACTCCCCCAATTACTCACTCCCTCCACATTTCACATTACTACCCCTCACTCCACACTCAATTACTACCCCCTCACTACATACTTACTCCTCACTTTCCCACATTACTTACTCCTCTAGACACTCACATTTCACTCCTCATCCACACTCACATTACTCACTCCCTCACTCCACACTCACATTACTCATCACTTCACCACATTACTCATCCTCACTCCACACTCACATTACTCACTCCTCACAACACTAAATTACTCACTCCCCACCCACATTCACATCACTCACCCCTTCTCACCCACCACTCTCACACACTCACTCCTCACTCCCCACTCACATTACTCACCCCTCCACACTCACACATCTACCTCACTAACACTCACATTACTCACTCCCTCCACACTCACATTACTCACTCCCTCACTCCACACTCACATTACTCACTCCCTCACTCCACACTCACATTACTCACTCTCTCACTAGACACTCACATTACTCACTCTCTCACTAGACACTCACATTACTCACTCCCTCACTCCACACTCACATTACTCACTCCCTCTCTCCACACTCACATTACTCACTCTCTCACTAGACACTCACATTACTCACTCTCTCACTAGACACTCACATTACTCACTCCCTCACTCCTCACTCACATTACTCACTCCCTCACTCCACACTCACATTACTCACTCCGTCACTCCACACTCACATTACTCACTCCGTCACTCCTCACTCACATTACTCACTCCCTCACTAGACACTCACATTACTCACTTCCACACTCACCCTTCAACGTTAGGTTAGATTAAATCTTTTTAAATTAGAATGTAAACGCTAAGTGTACATACACTGAGAGTTATACAGTTCTCGGTGTATATACACTGAAAGATATACACCCCTCAGTGTATGTTAAGGTAGCTATGACTATATGTAAAAAATATACATTACTCCACAATAATAAACACTGTTTTAAAAATTAACAGACGATCAAAATTTTTTGACATTGATGATGGAAATGAGAGGACGGTGAGGGGCAGCCGCCTCGCTGCCACTCATCGTATAATTTGCCAGTCTCGGTTAATCTCAGTAACACTGAATGGCAAATGACTCTGTGTGTACTCTACTGTATAACAATCTTACTAAAAGATTCTCTTTTTTATGTATACTATACATAGATTAGACTTATGCATAATGTAGATTATACTGGTTGCAGGTAGTAGACTGGCAGCACAATGCAGTATTTTTATATTTTAATTATTTGGGCAAATATGATTAAAAAATTTTGGTTTTAAAGTTACATTAAAAGTATAAGCGATTTTTTGTAAGTTAGTTTCGGGTCGCTTGCGTGTTCAATACTCACTGAAGTTATTTTATAAAAAAAAATGGCTGTCGAGATATTTCCACCTATTTCTGTTAGCTTTTACTGCAAGCTAATTTGGCTCTGGATGTCATCCATCCTGGACGAGTGTGTGATGAGACACTGACGTCTTGTGGTCTCGGGATGCGTACTGGCTTTCTGAAATCTTCGCTCCTGTCAGAGTACTGAGAGGAGACTAAGTTTGTTTACCATGCGATCAGGATCCTCTGTTCAGTGCCATTACTGGCAATAAGTAGTATTAAACACTATCAGTAGGTGCCTCGTGTAGGACATTTAAAACTTCAAAACTCTCCAGCTTTAAATTTCAGGATAAGCAAAACTTCCAGCTATCAGGCAAGTTCACTTTTGTTCACTATTTGCACTTGGCCTTGAGTAAGCATGTATGGACGAAGGCCAAAAGTGCTTAGAAAATATTTATTTTCTGTTTATATATTCAGAGGACAACAATTTTAAGATAGTGAAATGAGGAAATATCGAACATCATAAATTCAAAATATTTGCTAATCTCTATTTATTACAGTAATTATTTATTGTTTTATGTTCTGTTTGTGGGAGTTATGAATTAGTCTAGAGAGTTGGTATATAATATATTTGTTTCATTGTCAGGTTTAAGAACCTAATAAATACGACACTGGAAATGATGGGCAGCTCGCCAGTTGTCCTGACTCTCTGGGAAGATTGACAAAGACGTCCTGGGCTTCAGACTGCTGATTACGTTGTCTATTGTCAGGAGCGTCGTCTTTCACTAAGTGAAGAAAGGAATATATCAGTGGTATATATTACCAACAACTTGATGAATTAGACACATGTGCAACATCTAGGTAACTTTGGAAATAAATTGTATAAAATACCGACACAATGGAAAAATAAACACAAGCAGAATAATGTGATCCTATATTGACAACGTTTCGCCCACGCAGTGGGATTTATCGAGTCACAGACAGATCTACCTGGAAAATGAGTAACATGAATATATATAGGGTATAGTCAGGTGGAGAATGCTGGGTCAGGTGGAGAAAGCTGCATGTGACAATCTTAAAAGTAGTGTGATAGTTAAAAACTTTGTGTGACTTAAAGGACATGCAGTGTACCATTCTTGAGTTCTAGGTGGGATAGCGTTGAAGAAGTTTCTTGCCAAGAAACTTCTTCAACGCTATCCCACCTAGAACTTGCCAAGAAACTTCTTCAACGCTATCCCACCTAGAACTTGCCAAGAAACTTCTTCAACGCTATCCCACCTAGAACTCAAGAATGGAACACTGCAGGTCCTTTAAGTCACACAAAGTTTTTAACTATCACACTACTTTTAAGATTGTCACATGCAGTTTTCTCCACCTGACCCAGCATTCTCCACCTGACTATACCCTATATATATTCATGTTACTCATTTTCCAGGTAGATCTGTCTGTGACTCGATAAATCCCACTGCGTGGGCGAAACGTTGTCAATAAAGGATCACATTATACTGCTTATGTGTTTATTTTTCCATCTAGGTAACTTTATTTGTGTAGAAGAGGAAGTATAATCAGTCTTTCGTTTATGTACCAATATTGTATTGATACAGCTAATGGATGGCGAACGTTTACGAAATGAAGGTTCCAAGATGTTGCATATGTGTCTAAATTCATCTGGAGAAAGGACTTATGTTTGTGTCAGCGCCAAGGCTACCATAGATACCACTAGGACTCTCTGGGAGAAAGTACAGAGTCCAAGAGTTAGGACTCTGGCGGGCACAAGCTCCAAGAAACTCTACAGCGCGTACTGTGCGTTGAAGAATTATCAACTGATTCGGGAGGTTTGGTGAGTGGAGGAGGACTGTTGAGTGGAGGAGGACTGGTGAGTGGAGGAGGACTGGTGAGTGGAGGAGGACTGGTTAGTGGAGGAGGACTGGTGAGTGGAGGAGGACTGGTGAGTGGAGGAGGACTGGTGAGTGGAGGAGGACTGGTGAGTGGAGGAGGACTGGTGAGTGGAGGAGGACTGGTGAGTGGAGGAGGACTGGTGAGTGGAGGAGGACTGGTGATTGGAGGAGGACCTGCTCAACGGTGACCTTGTCTCCCTTTTTGACTTCTCCCTGAAGGACACACTCAGCGTAATGAGAAAGAGAACAAGCTGATCTTGTAGACGCAGTAACAGGATTCCTGGAGCATGAATATGGCGGCTGGGATTAACAAGTTAGTTTCCCTCAAGTAGCAAGTGCTGAGGGAAATTAGCAAATGTAGCAGAGATATTCAGGCTATTGATTTAAAATATTGAGGGAGCACTCAGTTGTCTGGCACGCTGTATTGAAGGAGCACTCAACTGTCTGGCACGCTGTATTGAGGGAGCACTCAACTGTCTGGCACGCTGTATTGAAGGAGCACTCAACTGTCTGGCACGCTGTATTGAAGGAGCACTCAACTGTCTGGCACGCTGTATTGAAGGAGCACTCAACTGTCTGGCACGCTGTATTGAAGGAGCACTCAACTGTCTGGCACGCTGTATTGAGGGAGCACTCAGCTGTCTGGCACGCTGTATTGAGGGAGCACTCAGATGTCTGGCACGCTGTATTGAGGGAGCACTCAGCTGTCTGGCACGCTGTATTGAGGAGCACTAAGCTGTCTGGCACGCTGTATTGAGGAGCACTCAGCTGTCTGGCACGCTGTATTGAGGGAGCACTCAGCTGTCTGGCACGCTGTATTGAGGAGCACTCAGCTGTCTGGCACGCTGTATTGAGGAGCACTCAGATGTCTGGCACGCTGTATTGAGGGAGCACTCAGATGTCTGGCACGCTGTATTGAGGGAGCACTCAGCTGTCTGGCACGCTGTATTGAGGGAGCACTCAGATGTCTGGCACGCTGTATTGAGGAAGCACTCAGCTGTCTGGCACGCTGTATTGAGGAGCACTCAGCTGTCTGGCACGCTGTATTGAGGAAACACTCAGATGTCTGGCACGCTGTATTGAGGAGCACTCAGATGTCTGGCACGCTGTATTGAGGAGCACTCAGATGTCTGCACGCTGTATTGAGGAGCACTCAGCTGTCTGGCACGCTGTATTGAGGAAGCACTCAGCTGTCTGGCACGCTGTATTGAGGAGCACTCAGCTGTCTGGCACGCTGTATTGAGGAGCACTCAGATGTCTGGCACGCTGTATTGAGGAGCACTGATGTCTGGCACGCTGTATTGAGGGAGCACTCAGCTGTCTGGCACGCTGTATTGAGGGAGCACTCAGCTGTCTGACACGCTGTATTGAGGGAGCACTCAGCTGTCTGGCACGCTGTATTGAGGGAGCACTCAGCTGTCTGGCACGCTGTATTGAGGGTGCACTCAGCTGTCTGGCACGCTGTATTGAGGGTGCACTCAGCTGTCTGGCACGCTGTATTGAGGAAGCACTCAGCTGTCTGGCACGCTGTATTGAAGGAGCACTCAGCTGTCTGGCACGCTGTATTGAGGGTGCACTCAGCTGTCTGGCACGCTGTATTGAGGGAGCACTCAGCTGTCTGACACGCTGTATGGAGGGAGCACTCAGCTGTCTGGCACGCTGTATTGAGGGAGCACTCAGCTGTCTGGCACGCTGTATTGAGGGAGCACTCAGCTGTCTGGCACGCTTCTCTCATCAACTTCTGCTGTGGATGTGACACTGAGCACTGCAGGTTTAATATCGTATTCATTATTACAAATGTAAGTTACTTTGATTTTGGGACAAAACAAACAATTTAACACAGTAATTTTCATTTTCCATTTTCATGTTTTCCGTATGTGCAAATGGGAGTTACTTTTGAAGATTGTTATATACGTCTAATTTTTGGCACGTATACTTACATCCTGAAGACTGGAAAGAGAGTGCATACACTCTGAAGGAGGGGCAGGGATGCATACACTCTGAAGGAGGGGCAGGGATGCATACACTCTGAAGGAGGGGCAGGGATGCATACACTCTGAAGGAGGGGCAGGGATGCATACACTCTGAAGGAGGGGCAGGGATGCATACACTCTGAAGGAGGGGCAGGGATGCATACACTCTGAAGGAGGGGCAGGGATGCATACACTCTGAAGGAGGGGCAGGGATGCTGCCATTCGGAGGGTTATTTAAATTGGGATACCTACGTGCTTCTGGCAAACACATAAATAATGGCGAATGTACTTCGTTTTTTGAGTTACCCTACGTCGGTGGAAAACGTAGGGTAACATAGACAAACTTAAATTTTTGGGTAATCCTTGTGTATATACACGTTCACCCCTCGATATATATATGTACCCTCAGACTGAGCATGATGTTGGTATTCTTCAAAGGTTCACTACTCGATCAGCAGCAAGATACAAGCGAGAATAACAGCCACTGGTGGTGACAACAGCTTCAGAGATAAAATCAAACACATTTCTCTCCCTCGTTCAATGTTTTTTGAAGAAACCTTCCCTTCATGTGAGATTACTTTGATGCCGGCAAAAGGGATCGAACTCTACAAACCAAACAGGTGAGTACAAAGAGTTGCAGGGCGGAGTAAGGGTCGTGGATACTCGTTTGGTTAATGGAAACGTCAGTAGGTTTTATGGGACGTTATGCGGTTAATAGCAAGACTGTGAGTGAGAGCCTTCCGTATCCAGAGGGTGTGTCAACAGTGGCTCTGACGCCCTTGCATGATTAACTCCGGGTATTTGATCCAAATAACACATTCCATACAACAGTGAAAAAAAAAAGACGCCCATTACAGAATAAACATCTAATGTGAGGACGTTTCGCTCTGTACAGAGTTTTAACAAAGTTCTGCACAGAGCGACACGTTTTATGTTATCTGTTATCTATTAGTGGTTCTGGAGACTATTTCCCCACGTCCCGGTGTCAGACCAGAACTCTTAGGTAGGAATGGAAATATTTCTAGGATGAAGAACTATTAAGAACAATACGTAAAGGTTTGTGTGTATTAAATGAAAGCAGAAGTTTGTAAGTTTACCTGTCGTTTCATCTGTTCGTGAAACCGAAAGCAAAGATCAGCAAACCTGCCAGAGTGCAGTAAAAGTTAACAGGCTTCCATTCTTCCATTTCACACTCAATTGACAGGACGGTAGAGCCTCCCTGGATGGTTGCTCACTACCAGCACCACGCAACAAAAGGTTGGAGGGAAAGAGCAGAAGAGGCTTTGTATACGAGGGGCTTTGACATTCAGCAGACGTGTGTGAGCGTGTTAAGAGTGACGCAAGTGGTTTATATGAACTGACGTACTCTTGATTCAGGGGAACCGGTTTGCCAAACTTGAGGTCCTGGAGGTCAGTAGTACAGTGAGGGGTGGGGGTATTTGCAGTGTGGGAAAGGCATCTGAACTGTAGTTTCGGCACACCTCTGGCAAGACAGTGATAGTGTGAGTGATGTCAAAAGCGTTTCTTTTTTTCCGGGTTACCGTGCCTCAGTAGCAGACAGCCGGTGCATAATATATATATGCAAAACAACCATTGTGAAAAAATAGAGAACTTCCAAGCGATTTCGTGATTTTTCATATTATCAAGGAACTCGTGATTTAGTGAGAAATCACGAAAGCGCTTGGAAGTTCACTATATTTTCGCAATGTTTGTTTTGCATATTGTGATATGACCTGTTTACTGTGACCTTATTGTATATAATATATATATATATATATATATATATATATATATATATATATATATATATATATATATATATATGGGAGTTGTTCGAGCTAATCTGATCTTGACGGTGCTATTATTGAGTTATTGAGCTGAAAATCATCTTGTGAATTACTTACGACTGTTACCTGTGCAGGCGTATGTGGTGGCGCTTCGTATTGATGTTTTGCGTTGTGTTGAAGTAATGTATTGAAATGTGTTGCGTTGCAGTGTTATTTTTGATGTGTTGAAGTGTTGCGTTGAAGTACTGTGTTGAAGTGTTGCGTTGAAGTACTGTGTTGAAGTGTTGTCTTGTGCTGCACTCTGAAATTGTGTTGGTGTGATGAGTATACTGCAGTTGTGGTGAGTATGGTGAAATTGTGATGAGTTTAGTGTGGTTATGGTGAGTATGGTGCAGTTATGATGAGTTTAGTGTGGTTATGGTGAGTATGGTGCAGTTGTGATGAGTTTAGTGGGGTTATGGTGAGTATGGTGCAGTGTGATGAGTTTAGTGTGGTTATGGTGAGTATGGTGCAGTTGTGATGAGTTTAGTGTGGTTATGGTGAGTATGGTGCAGTTGTGATGAATATACCACACTTGCGGTAAGTATGGTGCAATTGTCTTGAATATTGTGCACACATACACACACACATACACACATACACACACACACACACACACACACACACACACACACACATCACACACACACACACACACACACACACACACACACACACACACACACACACACACACACACACACACACACACACACACACACACACATACACATGTAGAACGAAAAAGCCTAATCCCAATTCTGTGGTTTGGCGAGGTATAATTAGCTATAATTAGGGCAATAGATGCAATAATTATCAACAGTTTTTTCCTAGCACAATCAACAAAAGAAGCGAGTTGTGTGTATATTATTAACTATGTCATAAGGTTATTGTAATTGCTTATTTTGAAATAAAAGTATTTTTTATTTATTAATATTATTATTATTATTATTATTATTATTGTCATTTCTTTCCACTGACTTGCTGTTCAATTCAAAGAATTTTTTCTGATATCTCTGTCTCATTTGAGTGGTAGGATCATGTCCAGTGTTTGTTTGTTTGTGTGTGTGTGTGTGTGTGTGTGTGTGTGTGTGTGTGTGTGTGTGTGCGTGCGTGTGTGTATTCTTCCAATTGTCTCTCATTATCTTGCATGATGTGATCATATCTCCCTGTTTTTTTCATCTCCTTTGAGGCAGTTAGGTTTAGTTTTTCCCTCAGCACCTGGTCGTGCTTATCAGGTGTGAGTTCAATGCCGGCACACACCTAGTTGTTCTTGGAGGAGTCGAGTCATAGCTCCTGGCCCCGTGAAGCATACTCTTAAGGGTCTCCTCATGAACAGTGCTCAAAACACAATTTGGAACTGGAACGGTATGTAAACACTGAATACTTAACCAATACGTTTTGCCAAAGTTCCTGTGTGGGCGCGAAACGTCTTAGTTAATAAACGGTAGTCACAATATCTAGGTGTCATATCTCCTAGAGAAGACTATCTGAGGGTTCTGAAGGCAGCATTTAGATTTGCCATCACTGTTACTTAAGAATAAAGTCAATGACGTACTGCAACAATTCACTATTAACCTGCAATCTAGAGAGAAAACTTTACACGACTTTTCGCTCCGTCCTCGTCCATAATCAAATCACGACCGGTCCAGGACGGACCGAAACATAATCTGCAGGCTTCTCTCTCTAAATTTCGGGTTGATAGTGACTATATTGTCGATATGACACGGTTAATGTGTGCCTTCGGCAGTGATAATTTAACCAGATAAGCGGAGTGTATGTTGTATATTGTGTGTTGCATATTAATTTTACTAAAAGTGCGATTATTAGTCGGCTGCTGTTATTCCATTCACAGGGGAAGCGCTAAGCCCCGTAAGGCTCTTACAACGCCTGAGGTGAGCGGAAAATAATGAGTTCAATCCCAGGAAAGGGAAAATAGGACCAGTTCCTTAGAAGGGCATCAAGGTGCCTCTCTTAAAGGGAAAAAATCAGTCGATACATAAACTTAATATTAATATTTGATGGTAGACGCTGAGCTGAACCCACAAGTAGTATTTTAAACCGGAAAAAAACGTTTATTTTACGACGTTTCATCCTCAGTAGAACGTTATCAAGATGTTCATAAAGCCCCACTGTGGGTAAAACTCTTACTAAAAACAAAGGGTCTCCTTCCTTCATGTGCCCCCTGAATATACGTCATTGTTTATTACTAAATATTATTGAATACTTAAAAATTATTACTAATATTAAGAGCATTATCATCTTTTGTTCAGAGCTAAATAATATGACATTTAGGTAGCATGACCTAATGATTGGTTGGAATAAGTCAAAATATCTTATGTAAATTCTAACAAGGTTAGGTCAGGTTGCTAAGTTAGTGTTGGTGCCAATCACAAGAAAACAGAATGCCAGAAAAATGAAAAATGCTACTTAGAGGCACGTAATTATTTTGATTATGACTATAGTATACACACACACATATATATCAATAACAACACTGCCACTAGCCGGGATGATCGAACCCGTGTTGCTTTAGCCCGCCACATAGTGAGCGAAAATTCCAAGACGCTCTAATTCACAGGACCATACAATCCTACAACACCTAGCTCTGCTGGGTGCATGATTCTTTGTAGGTTTGTATGATCCCGTGGGTTAGAGCTTCGTGGAATTTTCGCTCATCATGAGGCAGGCTAAAACAACACGCGGGTTCGATATCCGGCTAGTTGCAGTGTTGTTATTGATTAAATACCACTCGCTCGTGGTTACTA
The DNA here is from genome assembly GCA_009830355.1 of Cherax destructor. Lineage (NCBI taxonomy): Eukaryota > Metazoa > Arthropoda > Malacostraca > Decapoda > Parastacidae > Cherax > Cherax destructor. The sequence continues at coordinate 28,882 of WNWK01007534.1, read as the reverse complement.
TATATATATATATATATATATATATATATATATATATATATATATATATATATATATATATATATATATATATATATATATATATGAAAACAAATAAAATTTGCAACGAAGGATTTTGTAAAGCTTCTCATTTTTCCATTTTTTTCCTGAACGGAACTTGAAGCAGGATTAAAATTTTATTTGTTTTCATACTAGAAGAAGCAAACTTCAACTCTATAGTATATATTCTCAGGGGCTTTTACCTCTTCGTGCGTATACCTGAACTTACAGCAGTAGTGTAAATGCACGGAAAATGCATATCTTTGTATATAGTATTCGCTGACAGTTCACAATTATATTTTAATTGAATCCTTCTTGACTGGTTGTAAATGCAATATAAATGACCCTTTGTGCAATCGATAGTTTCAACCCAAGACAAAAAAAAAATATTCATGCTGCACGCCCTGATTTTCATGTAAGAGAATGTCTTTACAGCATCGACCACACAATGCAGGGAAGAGCGTGACAGAAAATGTATACTCTGCTGCTCACGGTAACATTTTATTTTGATGACTTATTTTGCTCTGGCGCAAATCACAAATCATCTTGAACATCATTCAGAAGCCAGATAATAAATAAATAAGAAAAGAGTAAAGTGTGAAATCTTCCTTGAAACAATTTACGTCGCCTTGATAGTCTCGGTCACGTAATTCACTGAGGGAAGAGACTTGTCAATTCAGTCACCCTTCCTTTACAAACTTTAACCATTTTCTATATAGCTCAGAGTAACCATTTTCTTTGGTGTGCAGTCCAAACACACTCACTCCATGATCATAGAAAACAGAAATTTCTTGCCTGTCTCGCATATTTCTCAGGTCCAGCCTTTAATATAACGAATGAATATGATCAGGGTTTTTCGTGCTCGTAGCTTCCCGAGATTGTAAATGTTCACGAAGTATTGATTTATTTCTTTTTTTTTTATATCGTAAAAAATAGTATTTGCTCTTTAATATACTAATTTAAAAAGCTTTTGTGACAAAAAACAGATGGGAATAAAGATATATATATATATATATATATATATATATATATATATATATATATATATATATATATATATATATATTATATATATATATATTTTTTCAGGTGTATACACAAAGGTGAATACATACACTTCAGTGTACGTAAAAAACGTGTACATCTAAAAATTATTAGAGGTTTGTACTTACATTGGTGTAGGTTTGTGATGATCTTCTGGATGCTGGTTCCGACCATGGGCGGCTGCTGTAGCTCAGGCTGGACACCCGCCCACCGCCCACGCCCGCACCGCCCTCACACTCATTCGTACTTTCGCCTGAAATGGATGGGCTGTGTTAGTGTTGGTTGTTGCTCAAGATCTTTCACATCTCCGAGCGTCATCAGGATATATATATATATATATATATATATATATATATATATATATATATATATATATATATATATATATATATATATATATATATATATGTCGTGCCGATTAGGTAAAACTTGCGATTTTGGCTTAAATAGCAACGCTCACCTTGCCATATAAGACAAGTGAAAATTTGTGTATGCAATAATTTCGCCAAAATCATTCTGAACCTAACGAAAAAAATATTTCATTGTGTTTGTTTATTATTAAATTAATGTTAACGTATCTAAAATATATTTAGTTGGGTTAGGCTAAATTAAATTGCGCTTGTTGTAATAAGGTTAGGTAGGTTTTCAAAGTTTCTCTTGGTACAAAATTATAAATTCTTACATTAACATAAATGAAAAATATATCTTTAAACGTATAAGAGAAAATTTTAGAAAGGACTTAATTTTAGATGGGTTCTTGCTAATTGACCAGTTTTACCTAATCGGCACGATATATATATATATATATATATATATATATATATATATATATATATATCGGTGATAATTTCGGTGATAAATCAATCTCCATCATCAGGTGGGTGAATTATTTTATTTAGTTATTATAAATTAAATAAGTTTCGTGAGAAATAATGAAATGATTAGATTTTCCTATACTTTTTTAATATTACCGTTGGTGAAAAAAATATTAATGAAGCTGAAAATGTACGAACCGGAATCGAAACATCAACATATCCAAATTTCGGAGCCTACACAGCAAACACTGGAACCCACACATCCAAACACTGGAACCCACACAGCCAAACACTGGAACCCACACATCCAAACACTGGAACCCACACTTCCACACAGTGGAACCCACACTTCCACACACTGGAACCCACACTTCCACATACTGGAACCCACACTTCCACACACTGGAACCCACACAGCCAAACACTGGAACCCACACATCCAAACACTGGAACCCCACATCCAAACACTGGAACCCACACATCCAAACACTGGAACCCACATCCACACACTGGAACCCACACTTCCACACACTGGAACCCACACTTCAACACACTGGAACCCACACATCCAAACACTGGAACCCACACTTCCACACACTGGAACCCACACTTCCACACACTGGAACCCACACATCCAAACACTGGAACCCACACATCCAAACACTGGAACCCACACATCCAAACACTGGAACCCACACATCCAAACACTAGAACCCACACATCCAAACACTGGAACCCACACAGCCAAACACTGGAACCCACACATCCAAACACTGGAACCAACACATCCAAACACTGGAACCCACACATCCAAACACTCGAAGCTCAAATTCCAATTTCCATACTATGCAACAACCATCAATTTTTGTATTGACCCCCAATAAGGCAAAGTAAACAATATATCACGAAACGTGTGACGTAGATGAATGAGTCTAACAGAACGTTCAGCCAATATGGCGGCCGCCAATATGGCGACGTAAACAATGCGCCATACGATTCGAGGCGCATCGCCCAATTTGACTCCAGAATTAGAGCTCAACCTGCTGAATTATAGAGGTATGAAGCAGCGTAGGAATTTTGCAGTAGCTCTGTTGCTCCCCGGCTTTGATCTATGCTAAAACTGACGAAGCCATTGAGTGTCCTGATTTGAAAAAGGCTTCTCGCTAAACACAAACCCGATAAAAAGAACGCCATGTTATTCACGCTCTGTCAATGCGACTCTTTCGTTTGTAAAACTGCAGACACAATATCCCGTGGCTCGGTGAAAGCCTTCCCTGCAATTATTGTCACTGCCAACTGAATTGATAATTACAGTCGAGGCAAAAATTAAAAGTGGATTCCATTCATGTCTCGCATTTTCCCTCTTGTATGTCACAATGTGTTCTCATCACAACCTCCACGACTCTCCTGTATGTTAAAGCCTTTTATATATATATATATATATATATATATATATATATATATATATATATATATATATATATATATATATATATATATATATATATATATATATTCCCTGCTAGAAAACGTCTTAATTATAAAAAAGAAAGGAGAAAATCTGGACCTGTTTGTAACTTTTCAAAATGTGACCTAGTGTCCTCCATCCCACACACCAATGAACCGGTTACAGCTTCCTGCAAGGACAGCAAATCATCAGTCTCACTGATTGTACTGTTCTCGGTGTCCGACTTGGGGCTATTGCTATTCGTGAGATTCTCGAAAAAAAAAGCCACTGTCTTCAAAAGGATAAAACCAGGATCAGTAACACTGAAGCCCACCATATGCCTTCTATCGACTCAACCAGATGTCTATTAACCCTGCCTTTACCAACCCCAAACTGAGTACGACACCTTTCCCCTGTCAATGCTTGAAAAAATCCTTAGCCTTTCTCCAGACCTATCATAGCAGGAGGAAACTGCAATTGAGTCAGATTAGGTAGACTGCGCAAGGTACAGCGTTTTAGATTTCCTTCCCAGCATTCTTGGATTCCTTCACTGTATTCATCGAACCTTAAAAGAAATTACCGCAACATAAACGTAATTTGGTGATGGTGGATGATCCCAGATACAACAGTGGCACTAGAGAACAAGATCAGCTGAAATGTTGGCTCACAAACAACCCAGTTGGGACAGTCCTAATGCGAAAAGACTTCTGCAGTTATGTTAGAGAGTGCAAGCTCCAAAAGTGAGAGAGCTCTTCATATAATTGTGAGTGCACATCACACAAGTAATATTCTCTTAATTCTCCCCACCTCTGCTCGTGACCCACATCTTGACTCATCCTTCACATTACAGTGACTCTACCTCGTTGTTCCTATTCTCTCTGAGTACTAGTGTATTTGCAGCAAGATAATAGCTGACCAATATGGTCTATACTGTTTGAACCGTTCGAGATCCAAAGAGTAGCCACTGATCTTCACCCACTGATCTTCACCCACTGATCTTCACCCACTGATCTTCACCCACTGATCTTCACCCACTGATCTTCAGTGCACTGATCTTCACGTTTTCCTCCGCAGTTAACCAAAAGAACAGGTACGACTGGACAAGGATAAGCTTTCGTTCCTGGGGTAAGCGTTTGTTTTGGGGTAAGCTTTTGTCCTTGGGTAAGCTGTTGTCCTTGGGTAAGCTTTTATCCCTGGGTAAGCTTTTGTTCCTTGGGGTAAGCTTTTGTCTCTAAACTTTTGCCCCTGGGATAAACGTTTGTTCCTGGATAAAGCCTTTGTCCCTGGGATAAGCTTTTGTCCCTAGGGTAAGTTTTTGTTTCTGGGGTAAGCTTTTGTTCCTGGGGTAAGCTTTTGTTCCTGGGATGAGGTTTTGTTCCTGGGGTGAAGTTTTGCCCATGGAGTAAACTTTTGCCCCAGGGGTAAATTTTGTTTCTGGGTTAGGGTTCTGTCCCTGGGTAAGCTTTTGTTCCTAGGGTAAGCTTTTGTTCCTGGGTGAGCTTTTATCCTTGGGGTTAGTTTTTGTTCCTGGGGTAAGCTTTTATTCCTGGGTTAAGCTTTGTTCCTGGGATAAGCTTTTGGTTTTCATTGTTGCCTTCAGATCTTTCACTGTCTTTCCTTTGAATACTGTCAGAGAACCAAAGAAGTCTTTCTCAACCACCACCACTACCACGACTGCTACTACAACCACCATTACCACCACCACTATTACAACTATCACCACCACCACCACCATCACTACCACGGCTACTACTACTACAACCACCATTACCACCACCATTACAACTACCACCACCACCACCATCACTACCACCACCACCACACCACCACCACCACCATCCACCACCACCATCACCACCACCATCACCATCACCACCACATCACCACCACCACCCCACACCACCATCACCACCACCATCACCACCATCACCACCATCATCACCATCACCACCATCACTACCATGACTTGCTCCATTTTTTATTATTTTAATGTAAATTGTTTGTCGGAACTTGCGTAATATTGAGGAGGGGGGCGGCATTATGGGCGGCGGGTGGCAGTATGGGTGGCAGGCGGCAGTATGGGTGGTGGACGGCTGTATGGGTTGCAGGCGGCAGTATGGGTTACGTGCTACAATATGGGCGGTGGGTGGCAGGCGGCAGTATGGGTGGCGGGCGGCAGTATGGGTTATGGGTGGCAGTATGGTGGTGTTACAAAATGCGATATCTATAAAGTATAGACATCTCCAGAGTTATCATTTAAAATTAGGGTGAATTTTAATAGCGCTTTAGGATTGCTACTGATAGGATACTAACGAAATAAAAACTGATACGTATATTAACAAAGTTGTGTAGGTGGACAAAATCAAAGTAAATGAATTTGTTATAATTTAGGATTTAAGCTCCTATACTTCTCTTGTAGTGCAAAGTTAAATTGTACATATAGTAGTATAGTACTGAAGGCACATTTTATATCAGTATGACTCGCAAGTACCGTCTGGTACGTTATCATCAATTATAAAAATATTACTAGCATATACAAGCGTGTGTGAGAATGCGTGTTTGTTATCAAAGTTGTTCGTTATATCTCAACTAAGACTCGACTTAGACTTAAACAGTGACTGAGTAAACGTCCTCAAATAATGTAGCTTCTTGAACATAACGAACGATTCGCCGAACAATAATAATGTACAAAGCAGCAGCATGGAGTTAGGAACAAGGAGACAAAATAACGACCCTAACTGGGGACCATCAGCAGATCCTTCATGAAAGGCATGAAACTCCCTTAATACTGAATCTAAGTTCAGCATAACCAAACCCCCGACTACAACGGTGCGTAGATGCCACACAAAATAGGTCAGAAGCTTTAACTTGGGACCTGGGTTGACTTAGTGTCAGTACGACACACAACCTCGGCAAAAACGTCAAAAATCACTAAGTCTGAACAATGCTCTGTGAACAGTTACACAGAGTTACAAGATGTATGTTTCGACTCATCAACGAAATCATACTCTACCAAAACAGTCTAAATAACTAACAGACAGAGACAGGATGTTCCAGAAGATGGAAGGCTTGCCCAGGACGCAGAAAATGTGAAGAGTAGACAAGCAGTGCCGGGTAGGACCGTCCGGACCAGGGAGCAGACATGGAGGAGAGGCCATGCTCCTCGGACCAGGAGTAGACGGAGAAAGCCATGCTCCTCGGACCAGGAGTAGACGGAGAGAGCCATGCTCCTCGGACCAGGAGCGGAGACCCGGAAGGAGAGAGGGGCCTGCTTCGACGGGTGACGAAAGCCATGTCCTCGGACCAGGAGCATGTACGGAGAGGAAAGCCATGCTCTCAAAGGGCAAAATGACCAGGCCTACATGTCAGAGAAGGGAACCATGCCTCGACCCAGCGGCCTCCTACAGCAGGTCGGACCAGGGCAGCGGACCTGTCGGGAACGCGGAGAACTGCCGGCCCAGATAAACAAACAGGAACGAGTGAGAGTGCCTAGGACGAGAGGCCATGCTCCTCGGACCAGGAGCAGACGGAGCCATGCCTGACCAGGAGCAGACGGAAACCTCTCGACCAGGGACGGAGAACTGCTCGCAGCAGACGGATGACCATGCCTGGACCAGGTGAGAGCGGTGCTTGTCAAGGGATGACCAGTTGAGACATTCTCGACTCAGGCCTCATCAGGTAAACAGTACTCGCTGGTACTGTGGAGACGCCGGCAGAAAACAAACATGATAGTTAGCTAAGTTAAACCGATATTAACACAAGTGACAGTGACGACGGTGAAGTGTAAATCTTACATCCTACCTAATGACATAGCTAAGTTAAATAATGACATAGCTAAGTTAAATAATGACATAGCTAAGTTAAATAATGACATAGCTAAGTTAAATAATGACATAGCTAAGTTAAATAATGACATAGCTAAGTTAAATAATGACATAGCTAAGTAATAATGACATAGCTAGTTAAATAATGAATAGCTAAGTTAAATAATAGTATAAAGCAAGATATTTTCATTTTAGTTATTAATGAAAATATAAACATTGTGTCCCTTTCAGGGGGCACAATAGGCGGCGGGACGCAGTATGGGCGGTGGGTGGTAGCATGAGCGGCAGGTGGTAGTATGGGCGGGGGTGGCAGTATGGGCGGCGGGTGGCAGTATGGGCGGCGGGACGCAGTATGGGCGGCAGGTGGCAATATGGGCGGCGGGTGGCAGTATGGGCGGCGGGTGGCAGTATGGGCGGCGGGTGGCAGTATGGACGGCGGGTGGTCTAGCGTGTTGTCGCTGCATTGATCAGTCTCATCCAACCTTATCTGGCAACACTGTTATTATTATAATAATATTATTATAATTATTTAATTATTATTATTATATTATTATTATAATTATAATTATATTATTATTGTTATTATAATTATTTTTATTATTATTATTATTATTATTATTATTATTATTATTATTATTATTATTATTATTATTATAGTAGTAGTAGTAGTAGTAGTAGTAGTAGTAGTAGTAGTAATACTATTATTACGCTGGAAAAATAAACACATAGCAGTATAATGTGATTCTTTATTGACAATGTTTCAAGTGTTTATTTTTCCATTGTGTTGGAATTTTATACCATTTACTTCCATTATTATTACGCTGGTGATGATCACTTTTCATAATTCTTCCATCTATATATATCCTCTAATTCTGAATTTAGTGTAGCATTTTAACCACATTATAATATTTTTTATTTTTTTTTGAGTTCATTCTAGCATTTTTTAAATAAATTCCCTTTTTACCGCTAAAGTTAACACATTTTTTTGTGGTCAAAAAAAAAAAAAAAAATTTAGAGTGTAAAAGCCTAGTATTAAAGATTTTAATGAACTGACGTGGATTTTTTGCTCGCTCGGAAGACGTAATTTTTGTTCAGTAGGAATACGTAATTTTTACTCGCTAGAAAGACGTAATTTTTGCTCGCTAGAAAGACGTAATTTTTGCTCGCTAGACAGACGTAATTTTTGCTCGCCCGGAAAACATGTAAGTCACATCAGAAATATTTTTTCATTGTAGGTTTCAGACAAAGTTTGTTTTGAGATTTCAGTGTCCTGGGGATTGTAAGAAGAAAAAACATTGAAATGCAACATATCACATTGAAAAACATTTAGACGACGTAATGTTAATGAAACATGAAGATATTTTATTTTTTTACTTGGCATTCAGTAAAAGTCCGAGCCTCATTAGAAATTTCATATATGAGCCTTATTTAAACTCAGTGAAATTAATATCTTTACGCAAAAGGTCAAATATTTCAAAGATTGTTGAAAATGAAGATCAAAGTCATTTAGAAAATGTGATGTTGAAGTAAACACTTGTAAATATGAAAGTAAACATCTATAACCAGTTAACTGTAATTTTAATTTTGATTTTATTCTAAAATAGAAATATTAACATAGGCGGACCTGTGAAAGATAAAAATAAAAAAAATATGACCAATGTGTATCTTAAATATACTTTCTATTAGATGTAATATGTGTGAATGGAATTATAGTATGAAGGGAGTAATAAGAAAGTTCCGTAGTTTCTCAAGTTCTGCAGAACAAGTCAAATCAAGAACAAAAAGTAGCAACAAGAGGCAGTGTTAAGATGTGTTATAACACAGACGGTGTTATAACACCTCACCAGCTCTCTCTCCTCACTCAGCAGGAAGTCAGCGGAGGCAGGCGAGAGGTGCACACCTCACCAGAAGCCGTCGCCACCGTCTCCAACACTTGACTTACCCATGAGGTAAAAAAAAAAAAGACAAAAAAAGCTCATCACATGTGACCTAGTTCCTTACCGAGTATCATAGTGATGCACGCTGGAGAGACGCAGCCTCCCTCGCTGGAGAGACGCAGCCTCCCTCACCTGCTGGTCCACCTGTCGCCATCATTTCACTCAACATTGCATCACTGTCACCCTCTCTCATCGCTCGCATTCATAATTTTGTTTTTGCAATGGAGGAGCAATTTTAAAAAATATGTTTTTCCAACACTGACAAATTGAGGGTTTTGGTGTTTACGAAACAGAATTTTAATTAACTGAATTAATCTTTACTGATTTTTTTTTAAAATATTGTACCATGCATAATTATTTCTCTATCACTAGATTTATTTAAAATATATTACATTGCATAATTTATTTATATAAATATATTATATATATATATATATATATATATATATATATATATATATATATATATATATATAGTGTGTGTGTGTTTGTGTTTATATTTGCATCATTGTCTCCACCAGGCAACGTTGCGTCACGGCCTCAGACTGCAAGAACAAATGAAAGTTGACCGACACAAGGCACTATGCAGCCAGTTTATTTTTTTAAATTTTCTGAGTCTTTTTTTTTTTTGGCTGACCTAAGGAACAGATCGAGGGAATTGAAGTCAGCATGAAAATAAAGGAAAAAATCAAAAGGCCCGTGTCCACTCCGATGGCCCGTGAAAAATAGAATATCTGTCTTAGCGAGTGTCGAGACAACGTTCTGTAAGAGCACATCTTTGCACTTACTTCTGGCGTTCAGTTCCAGGCTTCACTGTAGTTATTATTTCCACTACGGCGTGTTTATGTTGTGATCAACTCTGTCTGCCACCGATTGCGCTAAGCGATTACGGTCGTGCCATACTTAAAGTCGAACCTCGTCACTTCGGATTGAAGATGAGCAGAAACCATGGCTGCTTAGCGAATCATTCAGGAACTTCGAGTTAATGTGGTGTTTCGTCTGAACGACCAGACCACTCTGAGGCTGCGCTCTGAAGACCTTTACGTCTGTCTTATTTTTCAATGAATTATGTTCTTATAAGGACCTGCAAAGTCTGTGGTACGAGCATCGTGTACTTTATCCATCATTTGCCTTGTATCTCCTATCAGGTACCATCTGTTAGGTACCCAATGTCAAGTACCATCTGCCAAGTACCACCTGTCAAGTGGAACTGTCGGGTACCATCTGTCAAATACCACCTGTCAAGAAGAACCTGTCAGGTATCACCTTGACGTACCTCCTTCAGGTACAGCATTCAGGTGCCAATATCAGGTTCGTCTTTCAGACACCATCCGCCAGGTATCAAGTTAAGGTAAGGCCACTCTGGTACCATCTCCAGCTACCACTTTCAGGTATCACCTCTCAGCACCACCTGCTACCTCTCAGCACCACCTGCCACCTCTCAGCACCACCTCCCAGGTAGAGCACATCTCCACGTATCAAACATCTCAGGTAGTGGGTTCACGAAAAGAGATGTTTATCATGCAAATAACATCTGATGAATTCTGTTTGCCATCCCGTGCGGGAGCAAGCAAAACTATTTCATTAAATCTCTGATACATAATTGATTTTCTTAAGACATTCGTGTCTCTAAGTGCTGGCTTAATAGTATTACTTGACACACACACACACACACACACACACACACACACACACACACACACACACACATATATATATATATTTGTAATCACGAACGAGTGGAATTGAATCAATAACAACACTGCGACTAGCCGAGGATTCGAATCCATGTCGTTTTGGCCCGCCCCATGGTGAGCGAAAATCACACATGACGCTCTAACCCACAGGACCACGCAGTCTTAGAAGAATCACGCACCCAACAGAGCTATATGTTTTACCGTGATCCGAGGACATACGGTGGTGTGGGTGCCTCTGACCTAATTTCATTCTACTTCCCGTTTGGTGTACTGGCCTCCACGATCAGTGTTTTATATTATTAACCACAAACGAGTGGCATTGAATCAATAACAACACTGCGACTAGCCGAGGATTCGAACCCATGTCGGTTTGGCCCGCCCCATGGTGAGCGAAAATCACACGTGACGCTCTAACCCACAAGACCACGCAATCCTACATGTGTGATTTTCGCTTAACATCGGGCGGGCCAAAACGACATGGGTTCAAATCCTCGGGTAGTCGCAGTGTGGTTATTGATTCAATAACACTCGTTCGTGGTTACAATAATATAAAATACTGCTCGTGGAGGCTAGTTCACCAAACGGGGAAGAATGAATTAGGTCAGAGGCACCCACACCACCGTATGTCCTCGGTCACGGTAAAACACCTAGCTCTGCTGGTGCATGATTCTTTAAGATTGCGTGGTCCTGAGGGTTAAGCGTCATGCGTGATTTTCGCTCACCATGGGCGGCCAAACGATATGCGTTCGAATCCTTAGCTAGTCCAGTGTTGTTATTTACATATATACGTATATATATATATATATATATATATATATATATATATATATATATATATATATATATATATATATATATATATATATATTATATATATATATATATATATATATATTACATGCAGTTTTAATGACTCTAGCGTAGTTCCTAGGGTTAAAACCCAATTAACCAACTAGAAAGTATAATGAAGCAAATAAGTGAAAGATTCCTTCATGAGGTTAGGAAAGATCTGTTTGTCGGATTAACGAATCTTGAAAAGGTAAGTGATAGAGTGAACAGGGAAGTAATGCGGCATATGTTGCTAATGTATAGAATAGGTAGAAAGTTATTAAATGCAGCTAAGAGTAGACCTTAGACATAGAAGTGTGATGTTACTATGGTTACTTAATGTATATAAATTTGAGATCGTAGAGGAAGTAAATGTTAACGTTTTGAGAAAAGGTGTGGAATTAAAAGAAAATAAATCTGATCCGATGCCTATAGGATCTTCCATAGTTGCTCTTTGCTGATGACTCAGTTCGTTTGTGATGGATTCTGTGGAGAAATTACAAAGAAAGGTAGTGGACGTAAATTTAAAAGTGAGCACAGAAAGGAGCAAGGTGATGAGAGTAATAAAACGTACATACAAAGAAAAATTGGATTTTAGATTGGAAGGAGGGAGAATAAAGTGAACATATTTAGATTTTGTGAGTTAACGCTTCCGCAAATGTGTCTATGAAAGACAATGTGAACCATAGAACAGATGAAGAAAAAAAGGGTAGATGGAGTGTTGAGGGGTGTTTGGGGAGAAAATTATGATTTATGAAGGTAAAATGTGGAAAGAATACTGTGCTACCAACTCTGCGTGTAATGCCTAGGCATTACAGAGAAGGAGGTTGTAAGTAGTGAAGATGTCATGTCTGAGACAATTCAGAGCGTAGAAATTAAGACAGTGTGGAGTTACGAAAGGTGAAGGAAGGTGCGTCTTGAGTTGGTTTGGGCATTTAGAGAGGATGGAGCACAAAGAGTGACCACGAGGGTGTATAAATCCGAGGTGGTAGGGCGTTGAGCATCCAGCAGGCATTTGTGAGCGTGTTATATCTGGGTGCGTGGAGAGAAGTGGTTTTAGGAATTTGACGTGTTGTTGGAGTGTGAGCAAAGTAACATTTATGATAATATATATATATATATATATATATATATATATATATATATATATATAAAAAAAAAAAAATTAGAGAGAGAGAGAGAGAGAGAGAGAGAGAGAGAGCAAGCGAGCTAGCGCCATTCTAGTTTGCCTGTTCAAATAACAGGTTAAGAGCGACCCTTCGTGACAGATGGTCATTTGATCTCACCAATGTTGTTAGTGTCTCGGGCAGCGGTATTGGATTCACGTAAACCCCATCGAAATCAACATTAATATCACCTAGTGAGTCCCCGAAGCAAAACAGCTTCCTCAAACGCCACCTGAAGGATGATTTGATTCTCCTAATCTCGGGGACATAGCAGTGAATCCTCTTATAATTAGTTTGAAGCTAGAATACATAGAAATCCTTACGAAAAATGAGATTCTGAGAACCCTCCCTTTACTGAATGCTTGATTGACCATTTAGTTCCTGTTGACTTTCTCAGTATCGCATCGAAAGCCTTTAAGGGCCAATTTTGATCTGAGGTATATGGTTTTCTAATTTTGATGAACGAGAGATTAACAGATAATAATTATCAGAACAAGACATAGGCCCAGAGAGCTAGCAAAGACAAATATAGAGAAATACAGAAAGAGAGAGAGAGAGAGAGAGAGAGAGAGAGAGAGAGAGAGAGAGAGAGAGAGAGAGAGAGAGAGAGAGAGGAAGCACAAAGAAAAATAAAAGACACTGAGAGGGAAAGAAAGAGATAAAGATGGAAACAGAGAGAGCCACAGAAAAATAAAACGGAAAGGTGAACAGTGAGATGAAGTGACTCTAAAAACGAAGCCAAAAATATATAATGAACAGCCCAAGCATCACCTCAACCCCTCGAGTAAAGATAATGAATAAGTCTGAGTCTAGATAATGAGTACTTCTCTGAGACGACGTGATGAATCTTTCTCTGAGTTTTGATAATGAGTATTTTATTTTTGTGAGTCTTGAGAGACTTAGTTACTTTATTGTCTTTAAGAAATTTAAAAATTCTTAACTAGTGGTGAACAGGTTAAGTGTAGCCTCAATGACCCAAGTATAGCCAATTGTCTGAAACCCAATTAACCAGTCAACCTAACCTATGTTGGCCTTAGGCTAAGATAGCTCATCGAATAGTTAATGTCGGTCTCCCGAGGCATACTTCAACCTCTGTCTCCATCAGCCTCATGGCCTCTCCCAGACCTTCACCTCCCTCGACCGTTCCAAGCCTCGACTCCCTCGACCTTTCCTGACCTCCGTCACGTTATCAGTGTGGTTGGGGAGGCAGCTTTCCTCAGATCCTCTCAGGAGAGCTCTAACAGACTCCGATCGCTCAAAGGAGATCGTAAAGCTGGCATATAAACGGAATGCCAAGATGAATTCTCACAGAATGCTGCCTATCTCCCTAGCGACGCCAGTCTCGAGATACAGGGACACATGTCCAGCAGAGGGGACACACGTCTGGCTGAGTGATGGACACACGACCCGTGCTCGGCCAGGGGGTCACATGAGCAGCGCCAAGTCAGAGGGACATATCCAGCACAAGACTAAAGAGATACATGTCCATTTTATGGCTAGAAGGGTATATGTCCAGCGCACGAAGGGACACACGTGGACGGCCTCATGCACACCAGACACTGTGTGTGTGTGTATGTGTGTGTGTCTGTGTGTCTGTATTCCCCTGAGTTGTATTCACCAAGTTGTGTCAGTTCCTGGCTCCACCTCCTAGACAAATACACTGATAAGCACGACTGCTTTCCTCTCCTCTCTGCCCTTTCAGCTTCATGCCAGTGGCGGCCGGAAAGAACGAAGAGTGACGAGAGAGCCTTATGCTTTACATACTTGCCTCAGCCATCCATTCTATGCTGTTGAAATATGGAGTTGCCAACAAGTGGCGAGAGGACATGCAACAGAAGACGTATACCAGTAAGAGGATTCATTTAAATGAGGCTTCATCAGTAAGAGGTTTCACCTACACGAGGCTTCATCAATAAGAGGATTCACCCACAAGAAGCTTCATCAGTAAGAGCCTTCACCTACACGAGGCTTCATCAGTAAAATGTTTCACCTAAACGTTGCTTCATCAGTAAGAGGTTTCACCTACAAGAGGCTTCACCTACACGAGACTTCACCAGTAAGAGGCTTCACCTACACGAGGCTTTACCAGTAAGAGGCTTCACCTACACGAGGTTTCATCAGTAAGAGGATTCACCTACACGAGGCTTTATCAGTAAGAGGGTTTCACCTACACGAGGCTTCATCAGTAAGAGGTTTCACCTACACTAAGCTTCATCAGTAAGAGATTTCACCTACACGAGGCTTCATCAGTAAGAGGCTTCACCTACACGAGGCTTCACCAGTAACAGGCTTCACCTACACAAGGCTTCACCAGTAAGAGATTTCACCTATTTGAAGCTTCACCAGTAAAAGGCTTCACCTACACGAGGCTTCACCAGTAACAGGCTTCACCTACACAAGGCTTCATCAGTAAGCTGTTTCACCTACATGAGACTTCATCGAGTACTCGATAAGGTCTCACGTAGGAGAGAAGGCTTACTAATAAAGGTCTAGGTTAGGTAAGGTTCGTCAGGAAACAGGACAAGTGTTTCCTGACGCGGGTCTTAGTCACATGATGACCCGCCTAGTCTAGTTTCTGGTGTGTGTATCTCTTTTTCTCCATCCTTTAACGCAAAGAGCATGGGCGCGGAGCGTAAAAGTCTTCTCCTGCCGCCTGCCTCTCCCCGTGTACATTTCCCTACAGCCAACAGAGTCAGCGTCACTGATGAAGGGTTTGTGTGTATAGGTAAGCCTTTGTACTGTGTTTAATTGACTCCGTTATTTGCAAAGAGTTTTTCCAAACCTTTTTTTAAAAGGGCTGTATTGTGTTTGCGCAGACAACATCAGAGGCAGGCTGTTTCGCTGTTCCATGACTGTTGGCCAAAAAAAAACTCTTATGTTTGTATTGTAGTTCCTGACACACTGTGACATACCAGTAATGTGTTGTACCCGTGTTTGTCATTCAGTGCCAAGCCTGAATAAAGCGACATTTCGCTCAAGTGTAATAATTATCACTAACGATAATCATCAGAGAAGCTAATGAGAAAGATACCTGCGTTTCTTTATTATTAAGAAGTTTCGCCCACTAGTGGCTGTTTTAACTCAAAATGACAGACACTTGCGTAACATTTTGGGCATCTTTATTCTGGAAACGTTTCGCCAGACAGTCTCTTCTTCAGTCGAAATGTTGCACGATTGTCTCATTTATCAATATGTCAGTTTTCTAAATCATTTACTCAATACAGAATCACATACTGAAGAAAATGAGGTAATCAGTCACTCAGCCTAGTTAGGTGTTGAGTCCTTTAGCCTGGATCAATCTGAAGCAGAGTCAGGATAGTCACTATACTGGAGCCAGGAGAGAGGAAAAAATCTCTGTAGTGAACCCAGGAAAAAAAAAAAAAAAGGCTAGAGAAACGTCTTCATGTGTTGCGCATGTGTCTTGTTCATCAGTGTGAAACTTCTCAAGTTAGTAACTTTTTAAAGTTTAACACTGAGCGAAACATCGCTTTAATGAAGACTTATGTCCCGTTGCTTTATTAATTACGCTTCAGCTTACTGCCTGTGCTTCGTAGTGTTATCCTCTTCATTGTGAAGTTCCCAATACATCATTTCTCCATCGTCAATGCGACAAGAGAACAAAAGTTAAGTAGCCAAACAACATTATTCACTTATCCAGTGAGGTCGTATTATTTAACAAACATTAAACAATAGATGCAATAAAATCCAATAGTCTAAAGCGCAAATTTTAAAACATTATTACAAAATAAGTTACAAAAGGAGCTTTAAGTACCAGAGTGAAATCTATATTTTGTGTTCCAAAGCCAATTATTAAAACTTGCTTTTAAAACGCAAGTTAAACTAAGAGGAGGTGAAAGTACGTTAAACTATACAAGACGGGAATTAACTGGAATTATTGTTTTATTGTGTGTACAATTGAATTGCTGTAATTATTTTTTTTTAACTGTGGTCTCATTTGGATATATACAGAGACTCTGAGAATAAAAAAAAACAATGATGTCTGCAAGAGTGGTAGAAATACAGTAGTGTGGAGTGAGGTAGTCAGAGTGGAGGAACGGTCCACGGGTATACCATGACCGTGGACAACTGACCGATATAACCTGCTATGATGATACCGCGAGTCGGTATCTCGCGTATCTCGCAGTCTTAGTTCCTTCTACTTCAACGCATCAAGAACGGTACAGAGTGCGCCATTTATTTCTAATGTAGTTAAATATGAATATTGGAAATTTGAAACTAATTGGGAGACTCATTCAATTTGTTTTCATGCGATAATTTTTGAATCCCTCATCCGACTGGCTTCAAACCTTCAAAGCTGATTTATGTTACTTAGAAGGATATTAAGATTATTATTGGACTGTGTAGGTGCCAATTTGCAAGTTTTACTTCAATTCTCCAGCTGTTTCTGTCTTCCAGCTTCTCGCAACTGTGCCAATTCCAGTTTATTAAAATACACCAAAATCTAATTTTGTCCTTATAGGAGCGTAAATGAATCATCTGATACATAATAAAACTGAGGAAAAACAGAAATATAGTAAACTCGGATTTTTCTGCTTTTCTACGTTTCACGAGTTTAACGAACACTTCATGTACATATTTAGGTACGCTGAAAGGTGTTCCTGCCTCCGAGTAGTTACCTAATTGCTTTTTCTCCGAGGTTCTCGTGTATAACTTGAGATCGACTCCTCAGATCGGATTTAAATTTTCATTGCTTGTGAACTATAACTAGTGGAAGATTTATGGAACTCTTAGCATGTGCAGGTACTCTATAGTCACTGTAGACCTTTTCTGATTTTAGTTTCCATATGATAACTGGAGAGAGACATTTCTGATTGGCTTCAAACTTTAAAAGTTAGTGTATCTAACTTAGAGAAAGTTTTTTTTAATGATACTGGGCTATGTAGGCACTAGTTTCTCAAATTTATTAAAAGAATGGGAAAACTGAAAAGCTGGTTTGGGCATTAATTTGCCAATGCACTCATCCGATCGGCTTCAAACTTTCATTGTCAACACATCACTTGGTTAAGATACGTTTTCGATGTTTTGGTCATATCACGATGAAGCATTTCCAAGAACAGATAAATCGGTTGGGAAATCACCTATACTGTTTCTCTTAAAGGATGAAGTTAACGACTTTCGTCCCGTCCTGGATATCTTACTCACCAGACAAGAAGTTGGTGGAAGAGCTATTATGATACCCTCAAGTTGTAGGTATACACATGATCAGTACATACGCATCTTTTACATATATACAAAAGGGTATTCTGAAGCGAACTGTATACTGAAGACCAGCAGCCAGCAAAGGCAATTTGATTCACTTAACCCACCATTGTTTCAAAACGAAGGCGCTTACCCGCTTGTTCCACCTTCAGGAATTCGTCGCTGCAGATAAGCAGCGACGAAATCCTGAAGGGAAAACGAGATTATAGAGAGAATGTCTTTACCAACTTCAGGTATCATCGCCAGGTTATTCTCTGTTGCAAACGAAAAGTAGACATGATATCCGGCAACACCAAAAGCCAGGGCAACACCATAGAAGGTATACCACAGCCATCACAGTATCTCTCCCGCTTCACAAAGATCCAACATCGCTGTGACTTCATGAGGACCTCTAGACCATACGTCATACGAATATACATTGAGGAGAAGCTAGAAGTTTGTATATTAGTTTTCAAGAGCAAAAATGCGCTTATAGGAATATTAATATTAATTGAGCACGTGTGCAACACCGCAAATCCCACTTACACCTAATGGCGTGGAACTAAGTCTTCTGTTTCAGGAGAACGATAAGGTTAAAGGTAGAAGTCTGGAATCATCTTCAATAAAATTTACAAACAAGTAACACAGTGGGATGTTCAGAGTAGCAATCCCTACAACTCACATTATTTAGAGCAAAGGTAACCTGACGTAGGACGGTATGATACATGTGTAACTTTGAAACTGGCACTTGACGCCCCTGACCCCTCCACCTGATACACCCTAGATGACTCTCTAAGCTGTTGTACCTCATATTCGTCATGCATTTGAAAAAGCCAACTCATGGGAAAAACATTGTACCAATAAAGGATTTCACTGCTAGTAGTGTCTTTTTCATCATATTTATGGCGTAGCGCCTCCAGTTTGCACTCTGATTCAGCTATTGTTTGAGGTATTGCAAGTTGAAGCGTCTAGGTATGATGACTAAGATAGCGTCAACGTCCCTTATCAAAGTGATATTTCGGGTTACAGTGTAAAACGCTCTATGTCTAAGTGTTTCAGAGAGATGTTGGCTAAAACAGCACTCAAAAGTGTTCCTATAGCTAAGCCAAATTTCTGCCTGTAGTTCACGTATTCTTGCAAGAAAAGATTCAAGCTGACACGCGCCTCAACCAAGTCCATGAAGTCAGGAGTAGGTGGACTGAGTAGGTGGACTGAAGTTAAGGTTACCGGTGTCGTGGCTACGTACACCAACGACTCCGTCTATGGTTACACCTGTGAAAAGGTAAATGTTGTCTAGACTTGAGACTTCCTTGATGTTGATGTCCTCCAGCCTGGAGACTTCATCAGCTGACTTCTTACCACTTGTAGACGTTACATCTTTATTGAGTATAAAGTCTTTAAGTTTTCCCACAGCTGAAGACTAATCCAAACATTATCTAACTGAGCTAGAGTCTGAAGCCAATCCGTATTGCAGGGAAACTTTTTTTTTTTAATAAAATTGGCAAATATAAATATACACAGTCTAAAATCAAGGCGAATCTTCCGTTCACCAAAGTCACCATCGCCAAAGTTTCAAACCTATCCGAAAAGGTATTCTTCAATTACTGCTCAGAATGCAACGATTCCATTTTCATTAATTACGTCAGTAAACCGGTAAATGTGCATCTACAAACCATAAACTTAAAGGAAACCATCCTTACCATAACATACATTAGCTGTAAAAGATTAAGGTCAGTCAGAAGAAACACAAGCAAGTTATTTATCGGAAAATCACACATCCTTTTAAAAATAAAAATGGCATCTACATACTCCAATAACAACTTTAACCTGCCTCTTTAAGTAAGAAACATCAGTGTTCAACGTTTGAAGCCTACCGGATGACACATTCTCAGGCTATCACACGGACACCAAAATCAGGAATGGTCTATTGAAAGATGAATAGAGGGTCACCTGACCATACCAACAGATGTATAAACCTTTCCTACTTAGAGTAAACCTGTGTTGAAAATTTCAAGCTGATCAGATGAGACATTCTCAAGGTACGTACGAAAACATTATTATTATATTTATTATTATATTATTATTATTATTATTATTATTATTATTATTATTATTATTATTATTATTATTATTATTATTATTATTATTATTATTATCCTTTCTGGCCATATACAGCGAGCAATGGTCGTGGAGTTTCTAGTCACTTTAAATGTCTTTTATGTATTAATTACGTTTTGGCTGTGTGAACTGTATTAATTATTGTGTTATGCTCTTCCTTCAACCGCTCTCCTCCTAGCTCCTCATTCCCTCTTCTTCCACTCCTTCTCACATTCTTATCTCTCCCTCTCATTCTCCCCATTTCTCTCGTTCCATATCTCTCTACACTTTTCTCGTTTTTCTACATGTCTCTCTCCCCCCTTTTCTCTTTTATTCTTTTTCTTTCACCCTCGCTTCTCTCTCAGCCTCTCTTCCTTCCTTCCTCTCTGTATCTTTATCTGTGTGTGGGCATTATGATCTAGTCTATGCGTGGAGGTCAGGCTTACACAGCGGCACACAGACACCTGTTGGGATACCCAGGGAGATTACACGGTCAGCGAGGGGAGGGGGAGAGGCAAGGAGGGACAAGGGAAAAAGAGGGAAGGGACAGGGAAAGACAGGAAGGGGCGGGGAGGGACAAGAAGAGGCATGGGAAGAAGAGAGAAAAGGGTAATCTATAATGGAATTTAAAACGAGGAGAGTTATTTTACACACACACACACACACACACACACAGAGGAGATATGATAACGATATACAAAATACTGCGCGGAATCGACAAGGTAGACAGTGACAGGATGTTCCAGAGAGGGAACACAGAAACAAGGGGACACACCTGGAAGCTGAAGACTCAGATGAGTCAAAGGGATGTTAGGAAGCATTTCTTCAGCCACAGAGTAGTCAGGAAGTGGAATAGTCTAGAGAAAGATATAGTGGAGGCAGGAACCATACATAGTTTTAAGACAAGGTATGATAAAGCTCATGGAGCAGGGAGAGCAGAGACCCAGTAGCAGACAGCGAAGAGGCGGGTCCAGGAGCTGAGTCTCGACCCCTGCAACCACAATTAGGTGAGTACAATTAGGTGAGTACACACACACGCACATACACACACACACACATATCGAAAGTCAAGTCTGACCGGAAACTACTGTATAGTCACATTAGGAGGAAGACAACAGTCAAAGACCAGGTAATCAGGCTGAAGAAAGAAGGTGGGGAACTCACAAGAAACGATCAAGAGGTATGTGAGGAGATCAACACGAGATTTAAGGAAGTATTTACAGTGGAGACAAGAAGGACTCTGGGAAGACAGAAGAGAGTAGGACACCAACAAGGAATATACCAACAAGTGTTGGATGAAATACACACAACTGAGGAAGAGGTGAAGAAGTTGCTCAGTGACCTTGATACCTCAAAGGCGGTGGGACCGGACAACATCTCTCCGTGGGTCCTTAGAGAGGGAGCAGAGATGCTGTGTGTGCCACTAACCACGATCTTCAACACATCCCTTGAAACTGGGCAACTAACTGAGGTATGGAAGACAGCAAATGTAGTTCCTATTTTTAAGAAAGGAGACAGAAATGAGGCACTAAACTATAGACCAGTGTCACTTACGTGTATAGTGTGCAAAGTCATGGAGAAGATTATCAGGAGGAGAATGGTGGAGCACCTGGAACGGAACAAGATTATAAACGACAACCAGCACGGATTCATAGAAGGCAAATCCTGTGTCACAAACCTTCTGGAGTTCTATGACAAAGTAACAGAAGTAAGACACGAGAGAGATTGCATTTTCTTAGACTGCAGGAAGGCCTTCGACAAAGTTCCTCACAAGAGATTAGTGCAGAAGCTAGAGGATCAGGAGTGTTTAACAGAAAGGGCGCTGCAATGGATCAGAGAATACCTGACAGGGAGGCAACAACGGGTCATGGTACGTGACGAGGTATCACAGTGGGCGCCTGTGACGAGTGGGGTCCCACAGGGGTCAGTCCTAGTACCAGTACTATTCTTGGTATATGTGAATGACATGACGGGAGGGATAGACTCAGAAGTGTCCCTGTTCGCAGATGATGTGAAGTTAATGAGGAGAATGAAATCAGATGAGGATTATGCAGTGCTTCAAAGAGACCTGGACATGCTGGACACCTGGTCCAGCAACTGGCTTCTCGAATTTAACCCCGCCAAATGCAAAGTCATGAAGATAGGGAAAGGGCAAAGAAGACCGCAGACAGAGTATAGGCTAGGTGGCCAGTGACTGCAAACCTCGCTCAAGGAGAAAGTTCTTGGGGTGAGTATAACACCAAGCACGTCTCCGGAAGCACACATAAACCACATAACTGCTGCAGCATACGGGCGACTGGCAAACCTGAGAATAGTGTTCCGATTCCTTAGTAAGGAATCGTTCAAGACACTACACCGTGTACGTCAGGCCCATACTAGAGTATGCAGCACCAGTTTGGAACCCATACCTGGTCAAGCACGTTATTAAATTAGAGAAAGTGCAAAGGTTTGCGACAAGGTTAGTTCCAGAGCTAAGGGGAATGTCCTACGAAGAAAGGTTAAGGGAAATCAGCTTGACAGCACTGGAGAACAGGAGGGTTAGGGGAGACATGATAACGACATACAAAATACTGCGTGGAATAGACAAGGTGGATAGAGACAGGATGTTCCAGAGAGGGGACACAGAAACAAGGGGTCACAATTGGAAGTTGAAGACTCAGATGAGTCAAAGGGATGTTAGGAAGTACTTCTTCAGCCATAGAGCAGTCAGGAAGTGGAATAGTCTAGCAAGTGATGTAGTGGAGGCAGGAACCATACATGGCTTTAAGACGAGGTATGATAAAGCTCATGGGGCAGGGAGAGAGGGGACCCAGCAGCGATCAGTGAAGAGGCGGGGCCAGGAGCTGAGTCTCGACCCCTGCAACCACAATTAGGTGAGTACACACGCACATACACACACGCACATACACACACATACACACACACACACACATACATACACACACACACACACACACACATAGCGACTATGACTCGATCCCTGCAACCACAAATAGATGAGTACAAGTAGGCGAATATACACACGCACACACACTGTAGAATCCCACACACACACATACACACACATACACACACACACACACACACGCACACACATAGCGACTAGCGAAGAGACGGGGTCAGGAGTTATGACTCGATCCGTGCAACCACAAATAGGTGAGTACAAGTAGGTGAATACTCACACACACACACACTGCAGAATTCCACAGCACACTACCAGGTCCCCCACCCCCACAGAGCCTCTAGAACACAGTGTTGGAGAGGAAACTGAAAGTATAGTACAGCAATGCTGATGGAATAACAAATAAGTGGGGGGTACGAGGTACGAGGTTCTGACCAGAGCTTTGGTAAGATGGGTAAGGAAGAAGGATGGGTAAGGATGGAAACATGGATAAGGGTTGGGAGGGAGGTGGGGGAGGTGGGGTTACAAAGGTAAGTGGGAGGAGTGGCACGAAAGAATCAAAGAGGCATCACAGGACATCATAGCTCTCACATAAACCAAGCTCACAGGAATGATAACATATGTCATCTTTCCAACGGGATATCAGATCCTGAGGAAAGACAGAGGGAACAGAGGGGGTGGGGGAGTGGCACTGCTCATCAAAAACCAATGGGATTTTGATGAGCTGGAGAGGGAAGTCAGAAGAGAAGCAAGATACTACATAATAGGAACACTTCAGTCTAGAGGTCTCAAGGTGGTAATTGCAGTGATGTATAACCCATCACAGAACAGCAGGAGGCCAAGGCAAGAGTATGATGAGAGTAACAGAGCTATGGTTGACACACTGGCTGAAGTGGCCAGAAGGGCTCATGCGAGCAGGGCAAAGATGCTGATTGTGGGTGGCTTCAATCACAAGGAAATTGACTGAGAGAACCTGGAGTCACATGAGGGCCCAGGAACGTGGAAGGCTAAGATGATGGAGGTGGTAATGGAAAAGTCATGTACCAACACGTAAGGGACACTACCAGAGAGAGAGGAGAAGATGAACCAGCAAGACTGGACCTAGTATTCACCTTGAGTAGTGCAGATATTGAGGACATCACATATGAAAGACCCCTTGGGGCCAGTGACCATGTGGTTATGAGCTTCGAATACATAGTAGAGTTACAAGTGGAGAGGGAAGCAGGAAGGGCAGGACGAATGAAACCAAACTACGAGAGAGGGGACGACAGAGACATGAAGAATTTACTGCACGGGGTTCAGTGGGACAGAGAATTGGCAGGAAAGTCAGTAAATGAGGTGATGGAATATGTGACAATAATATACAAGGAAACTGAGGAGAGGTTTGTACCCAAGTGTAACAGAAATAACGAGAAAGCCAGGATGAGCCCTTGGTTCACCCAAAGGTGTAGGGAGGCCAAAACCAAGTGTGCTAAAAAATGGAAGAAGTATAGAAGGCAAAGGACCCAGGAGAATAGGGAGAGCAGTCGTAGAGCCAGAAATGAATATGCACAAGTAAGAAGGGAGGCCCAACAACAATATGAAAATGACATAGCAGCGAAAGCCAAATCTGACCCGAAGCTGTTGTATAGCCACATTAGGAGAAAAACAACAGTCAAGGACCAGGTACTCAGGCTGAAGAAGGAAGGAGGGGAGATCACAAGAAGCGACCGTGCAGTATGTGAGGAACTCAACATGAGATTCAAAGAAGTGTTCACGGAGGAGACAGAAGGGACTCTAGAAAGACGGAGAGGTTGGGTACACCATCAAATGTTGGACACAATACATATAACCGACGAAGAAGTGAAGAGGCTGCTAAGTGAACTAGATACCTCAAAGGCGATGGGACCGAACAACATCTTTCCGTGGCTCATGAAAGAGGGAGCAGAGGTACTGTGTGTGCAACTAACAACAATCTTCAACACATCTGTCGAAACAGGGCAACTACCTGAGGTGTGGAAGACCATAAATGTGGTCTCAATCTTTACGAAAGGGGACAGGCAGGCAACATTAAGTATGCAAAGTCATGGGGAAGATTATCAGGAGAAGAGTGTTGGACCTGTGTTCCAAATCTACTGGAGTTTTACGACAAGGTGACAGAAGTAAGACACGGGAGCGAGAGGGTAGGGATTGTAATAAGGCTTCTGACACAGTTCCACACAAGAGATTAGTGCAAAAGCTGGAGGACCAGGCAGGAATAATGGGACAGGCATTGCAATAGATTAGAGAATAAGTGGCAGGAAGGAAACAACGAGTGATGTTATGTGACGAGGTGTCAGAGTAGGTGACTGTAACGAGCGGGGTTCCACAAGGGTCAGTCCTAGGGCCGGTGCTGTTTCTGGTATGTGTGAATGACAGGACGAAAAGGATAGTTTCAGAAGTGTCCCTATTTGTAGACGACGTGAAGCTAATGCGGAGAATTCAAATGGATAAGGATTATGTAGAACCAGCACACTGGTAGTTGGACCAGACTGCAAGCCTGGTCACACAACTGGCTCATGGAGTTTAACCCCAAAAAGTGCTAAGTCAAGAAGATTGGGGAAGGCCAAAGAAGAAAGCAGACAGAGTACAGGCTAGGGGACCAAAGACTGCAAACATTACTCAAGGAAAAGAATCTTGGGGTGAGTATAATACCGAGCACATTTCCTGAGGCGCACATCAACCAGATACTGATGCAGCATATGGGCGACTGTCAAACCTGAGAATATCGTTCCGATACCTCAGTAAGGAATCGTTCAAGACTGTGTACACCGTGTACTTCAGGTCCATAATGAATTATGCAATGGAACCCACACTTGGTCAAACACGTCAAGAAATTAGAGAAAGTCCAAAGGCTTGCAACAAGACTAGTCGCAGAGTTAAGGGGTATGTCCTACGAAGAGAGGTTAAGGGAAATTGACCTGACGGCACTGGAAGAAAGGAGAGAAGCGAGTGACATGATAACGCCATACAAAATACTGAGAGGAAATGACAAGGTGGATAGGGACAAAACGTTTCAGAGATGGAACACAGCAACAAGGGGTCACAATTGGATGTTAGGAAGTATTTCTTCAGTCACAGAGTGGTCAGGAAGTGGAATAGTTTGGGAAGCGATGTAGACGAGGCAGGTTCCATACATAGCTTTAAGAAGAGGTATGATAAAGCTCATGGCGCAGGGAGAGTGACCCAGTAGCGGCCAGTGAAGAGGCGGGGCCAGGAGCTGTGACTCGACCCCTGCAACCACAACTAGGTGAGTACAACTAGGTGAGTACACACACACATACTGAAAAAAAGGATCTTTGGGTGAGTATAATACCGATCACATCTGAGGTGCACATCAACCAAATAACTGCTGCAGCATGTGGACGCCTGGCAAAACTAACAATAGCGTTTCGACACCTGAGAAAGGAGTCATTCAAGACACTGTACACCGTGTACGTCAGGCCCATATTGGAGTATGCAGCACCAGTATGGAACCCGCACGTCAAGAAATTGGAGAAAATGAAAAGGATTGTAGCAAGACTAGTCCCGAAGGCAACGGGTATATCATACGAGGAGAGGTTAAGGAAATATAACCTGAAGACACTGGAAGACAGGAATAATAGGGAAGACATGATAACGACGTATAAAATACTGAGAGGAATTGACAAGGTGAACAGGGCTAGAATACTTTAGAGATGGAACACAAGAAGAAGGGGTCACAAAAGGAAGTTTTAAATTCAGGTGAGCCATAGGGATGTTAGGGAACATTTCTTCAGCCTTAGAGTTGTCAGGAAGTGGAACACTCTGGAGAGTGATGTAGTGGAGGCAGGATCCATACATTGCTTTAAGACGAGGTACGATCAGGCTCTTAGAGCGGGGACTTAGTAGCGACTAGCAAGAGGCGGACCAGGAGCTGTGATTCGACTCCTGCAACCATTCAAAGAGAGAGAGAGAGAGAAAAAAAAAAAAGAGAGAGAGAGAGAGAGATAGAGAGAGAGAGGGGCCATTTAAACATGACCTCTCCAAATACAATAAAACTCCGCCCGTTTTGTCTTCCCCAGAGAACATTTTTTCCTTCAGTATATTGTTAACGAATATATTTTTGTGTGCATTTTAGACAAAGAGGATTTTTTACTAGGTGGGAGATTTAATTACTAAATCTCCTTTGTGTCTGAAAAATTAAAGTATTATTTTCTATAAGAGGAGAAGAGGAAGGAAGGGTAACTGATGGTGCTTTATCCAACCTGTCTCTCTCTCTCTCTGTCTTTCTTTCTCTTTCTTCCTCTCTCTCTCTCTCTCTCTTTCTGGACTGTAAGTTTTCCTACTGCTCTACTAATAGTACTACCACCACTACTACTACTACTACTTCTAATGCTACCAGCATTACCTCTACCACTACTATCTCTCCTTCCTTCTTACTTCCTCCTCTGGTTGTCCTGTCCCTGCCCTCCTCTCATATACAGGCTCCCTTACCTTCGTGTGTTACTGTGACTAGTTAATGATCCAAATTCGACCTAAACTCCTTCATAAGTTTCTTTCTTGTGTGCGGGTTGTTTGGGTATCACCCTTCCCAATTTACTTCCACATATTCTCCATTTCTCAAGAGAGGGTTGCGACCAGACATGACTCGAAGCTGTAGGGTATAAACTACAATGAAATGCAAGAACGATGGAAGAGCGAGATGGGTTGTGATGTGTAGACCTGGTGTCAGGTTTATATTCCTGGGTAGGCTTTTTTTTTTTCACGGGTTTCCTCGGTAATTTGTTGATCTCATTTGAAACCTCTGATTCAGTGTGACCTTCGCAGCTTCACTCAGTAAGCTCATTCTCAGTAGCTTTCTCAACCTCTCTCTCTCAGTCGCTCCCCTTCCCTCTCAGTGGCTAGCCTTTCTTCCCTCTCAACCTCTATTCACTAGCACATTCAATCCCTCGCAGTCTGTCTCCCTCCCTCTCAGTCGCTCCTCCTCGTCTCACTCAATCCCCCCTCACTACACTTCAGTTATTTTTACGCTACCGTCCAGAATTCTTCTTACTTTTCTTGCTACACTCCATTGACATATAAACCGTCTGCCATGAATAGATTTAACTCATTTGTCAGCGTTATTCCCACAGGTCTTGGGATTTCATGTCTTACATGAGCTCTATAATATATTATTCAGTCCTTTAATTTTGCTTATATGTAACTGTCTTTGTCATACCGTGGAAATAACAGAATTACAAGTGATCTCTACTGTTATCTGTATTTCTATTTAGGCCGTGTTAAATTCGAACACACATACCCACACAATGTCACAGCTGGAAGTTGTAAACTCAGAGGAGTCACAGGGATATTAGGAAGTACTTCTTCAGTCATAGAGCTGTCAGGAAGTGGAACACTCTGCAGAGTGATGTAGTGGAGGCAGGATCCATGCATAGCTTTAAGAAGATGTACGAGACAGCTTAAGGAACAGGGAGAGAGTGGACCTAGTAGCGACTCAACACCTGCAACCACAAATAGGTAAGAACAAATAGATAAGAACACATTCACAAGAGGTATGATAACGCTCATGATGCAGGGAGAGAGTGGGCCTAGAAGCGACCAGTGAAGACGCGGGGCCAGGCGCTATGAATCGACCCCTGCAACCACAATTAGGTGAGTACACACACACACACATACACACACACACACACACACACACACACCACGGTCACACACACATACACAGATGATGTGAAGTTAATGAGGAGAATTAAATCAGATGAGGATCAGGCAGGACTTCAAAGAGACCTGGACAGGCTTGAAGCTTGGTCAGCCGCTCCCAATTTAAGAAATGCAAAGTCATGAAGATCGGGGAAGGGCAAAGAAGACCGTGACAGAGTATGGCAGGTGGCCAAAGACTGCAAACCTC